>PVJX010031559.1:0-21142 GCA_004027295.1 Dolichotis patagonum
TATTCTCAGGGTTGGAGGCCGGGGGCTTTTTCTTGTTTCTCCCTCTGGTCATGTTTTTGGTTTCTTCCATACAAGTGTATAGTGTAATTCCCAGCCCCTTTTCGTGTTGGTTAGGGCTCTTCTAGAGCATGCAGACTAGGAGTTTTTGCCCTCTGCCGTCCGCTATCAAGAGAGTGAAGTGCAAGCAAGAGTAGTATACACTGGCTCCTCTTCTCCAGGTCAGTCAACCTTTGTGGGTCTTCACTGCGTCAGTGTGTGCCGCCCTCAGGGAACCAATTGATTTGTGACGACCCACTGGGTCCCAGCGCAGTCCAAGCAGATCTCTCCAATCTGCTCTGCAAGGGGAGCAACCAACTGAAGCTGCTTCCTTACAGAGCCAGGACTTTCCTGCCCAGATCCAATATGTCATCTAGTTGGTTGCCCCTTTCCTGTGGGAGGGTCCCATTCCCAACACTCACTGCTTGTTGATGCTTTCCCCGAGAACTGCTGGGCTCCCCGACCTCTGACCTCAGTGCGGCTGCAGCGTGAATTCATGGTGCCTCTGGGTGGGTCGCATGCAGGGCCGGTTCTGGGTGAGCCGTGCACAGGGCTGTTCAGCTCCGCACTCTGGCAGCTCAAGCCAGTCGCTTCGGCACAGGTTCGGTCACTCAAGTGGATCTCGGGCACGAATTCCGGCGGCTCAGGGAGAGTGCTTGCTGATCTTAGCTTCTCTAATGGTAGCCCCGGGACCTTGTATTCGAGCAGTTTCTTTCCCTTCAGTTTCTTCCTGGGTTGACAGAGTCCATCTCCGTCTGTTTGGGTCTCTCCAGGGTGTTCTATTCTGGCATTTGAGCTGTCTCTCTCAGAGAGGCTCCATATCCTGCTACCTCTAGGTCCGCCATCTTTCTAGCCTCCATTTTACAGATACAAAAAGTCTGGCTAACCAAAGATTAAGTTGCTTACCGTCACAAAGGTAGAAAATGTCAAGAGCCTGGATTCTAATGAGGTTACTGACTTCAAATATAGCTTTTCCTATACTATGTAGATGCCATCATGGTGGAAGTAAGTGGCCCTTAGCTCTTTCTTCCCTGGATGATAGTCTCTTGGAGCCCAGTGTTTTTGGAGTGCATCTGTACATGTGTATCTGTATCTTTGGTATGTGTTGGGTGGGAATAGGAGGATCTTTTGAGATTTCTACCTCTTGATAAGAGGTAGAAAAGGTCTTGGCATGGGGAGGTAGGGTTAATCACCTAAATGTAAGTATAGTTATTTTGGGATGTAACAGAGCTAAGTCTTCTCCTGTATGTCTAGTACCAAATAGTTTCCTTTCTTTCTAGAGAAAGCCAAAGTCTATGATGGAGGGTACCATTGAGGATGCTTCGATCCATCGGTTGGAAGGCACCGATCTGGACTCTCAAGTTGGCGGTCTTATTTGTAAGAGTAAAAGTGCAGCCAGTGAGCAGCATGTTTTCAAAGCCCCTGCTCCCCGCCCTTCCTTGCTGGGACTGGACTTACTAGCTTCCTTGAAAAGGAAGGAGCGAGAGGAGAAGGATGATGGGGAGGACAAGAAGAAGTCCAAAATCTCCTCCTACAAGGACTGGGAGGAGAGCAGGGATGACCAGAAGGATGCTGAGGAGGAGGACAGTGAGCAGGCTGGCCGAAGTGGCCGGAAAGACAGGTAAAGACCTTTGAGTAGGTTGACCCAACAGGGTAAAAGTGGAGGCCAGAAAATAATAGTCCATGTTTAGTTCTCAGTCTTCCCTTTGGACATTTGTGATTTGATTATGATTCTGTAAAGTTGATGTGAGGTAGGAATTAGTATTTTCTTCAGAATTTTGGGAAAAATTCAAGGACAGTTAAGGAATACAGTAAATGATGGGGGTAAGGAATACCTTGAGTTGTTGCCCAGATGGATACAAGCCTGTGGCAATGGGGAGAAGTGGTGGGAATGGACATATCACTTGTTTGGCATAGCCAGAGGTTTGGGGCAGGTGCTTTTTCCTACGAGAGGTCTGTTACCTGTCACCCTCCCTGTTTTCAGACATTATCGATCTGCTCGGGTAGAGACTCCATCCCATCCTGGGGGTGTGAGTGAAGAATTTTGGGAACGCAGTCGGCAGAGGGAGAGGGAGCGGCGAGAACATGGTGTGTATGCCTCATCCAAAGAAGAAAAGGACCGGAAGAAGGAAAAATCACGGGATCGAGATTATGATCGCAAGAGAGACAGAGGTAGACTGTCCAGCGTAGTTTCCATTGCCTTTCAGCATCCAAATAAGCATGCTAGCCTTTTCCCTCTGCAGGAACTTTCATAATGCCCAAGAGTTGGGAAACCTGGTTTGTATGATGTCAACCTAAGTGGTTTTGACTCTTTTAGGATTGGAACTAGCAAGCAGCTTAAGAAAAGAGTTGTTGAGCTGGGTTTGGTGGCAAATGCCTGTAATCTCACATTTGGGAAGCTGAGACAGGATTGCCACAAACTCAAGGCCAGCCTGGGCTGTACTGTGGAGCAAAGCTAGATATAACATGCAGCACTGGCTTTGCTCAGTAGTATTTATATCTTACAGGCTTGTTACTATTGCAGAGATACTCACTATAGGCTTGTAACTGTCTGCTTTTTGAAAGTTTGCAGGAAAATAACTGTTACTGTGAGTTTGAAACTTTCTAGCCAGTAACTATTTTTCTCCTTGCAAGAATGGGAATCTGTGAGTTTGAGGAAGTCATGGACCACATTAGAGCAGTACAGGTTGCACCTGGGAGTGAGGTGGACCTGTGCTTTCTCTAGGGTGCAGGTGGTTATCTGTCAGAATGGGACACACAGTTTTAAACTTTATTTGACTTCACAGAAGAGCGGGACAGAAGTAGGCACAGCAGCAGATCAGAGCGAGACGCAGGCTCAGAACGCAGCAGCAGAAGAAATGAACCAGAGAGCCCACGACATCGGCCTAAAGGTGGATGCAGTTGTTTTCTGTGGGAGGGTGTGGGGACTCAGGTGTCCAGATGGCAGGGTGGCTTTGCTGAGGCAGTAAGAAGTCCCAAGTCTACCTCGAGCCTTTGGAATGCTGGGCTCTAGTCAGGTGGGCACAGTCCTGTCCCTGTCTTTGGAGGTGGATGTGCTTCCTCTAGGTGATAAGCTCTTTGCTGAATGACCAGTTTTCCTAAAGACAAGAAAGACTAGACAGCTGGGGGCTCACTAAAGATGTATTAAAAAGAACCATTTATATTTTGGATGGATATGTTTGCAGGAAATTGAATATTCCTTAAAATGTTGCAAACATGGAGGGGAAAGTGGCTTATTCAGATCTTTAAAAGCTGTCAAACCGTCTCATTCATTACAAATAGGTACAAGATTTATAAATAATAAAATAAGTTGGGGAAGTTGACTTTTGGCTAGTGGTTCCAGAGTTGCACCTTGGTGAATTATGTGTCCTGTGGATGCGTCTTTTGTGACCCTAGATGCAGCTACCCCATCAAGGTCCACGTGGGAGGAGGAGGACAGTGGCTATGGCTCTTCTAGGCGCTCTCAGTGGGAGTCGCCCTCCCCGACGCCTTCCTATCGGGATTCTGAGAGGAGCCACCGGCCGTCCACTCGCGAACGAGACAGGTGCTGTCTGGGAGGAGTAGCGTGGGTCTCAGCACTGGTGGAGAAGGGGTCGGGAGAGGGAGCACTCCTCGTGGGCCAAGGGATGTGGCTCAGTTGAGTGACTGCTGGCCTGCTGCTTCCCAGGTCTGTCAGGAGCAAGTACTCAGACGACACTCCTCTGCCAACCCCGTCCTACAAATACAATGAATGGGCCGATGACCGAAGGCACTTGGGGTCTACTCCACGTCTTTCCAGGGGCCGAGGTGAGGCTTGGGGGACAGGGGGCAGAATTTGGTTCAGCTGGGTGAGGCTGAGCAGAGGCTGTGCTCTTGTAGTGAGGCGGCTTTGTGGATCTGTTGGGGGCCCTTGATAAGCCATAGACTGACCTGCTCTCTCTCCTTCTTTAGGAAGACGGGAAGATGGTGAAGAAGGGATTTCATTTGACACAGAAGAGGAGCGGCAGCAGTGGGAAGATGACCAGAGGGTAAAGGCTACCTCTTTGAGGGCTGACGGAAGGGTGACGGCAGTCTGTAGGGACATGGGAGAAGAGGTGGTAGAGCTCAAGGTCCCTGGATGACCCTGCCGTGGGGCTGGACTTTGAGGCATGTGGTCAATGCCTTTCAGCCTAAAGTCAGGAGTCTCCTCTGGGATCCCCAGGTTGTTGTGCAGTATAGCTCCTCTCCTCACCAACTTGTTAGATGGTGGTGCCACCGTGTGGTAAAGCTGTATAAATTCAGAGAGAGCGCTCACTGTCGTTCTCTTCTCACCCTTCACCGTGGCTGTTTCCTGGCCTCATGACTTCTTACCAGATACCTGCTCCCTTCTGGCTGTGTGTTGTCCGTAAAATGACCTGTCCCTTGTTCGGCTCTGCAGCAAGCTGATCGGGATTGGTATATGATGGACGAGGGTTATGATGAGTTCCACAACCCCCTGGCCTATTCCTCTGAGGACTACGTGAAGCGACGGGAGCAGCATCTACATAAACAGAAACAGAAGCGCATTTCGGCCCAGCGTAGGCAGATCAATGAGGTGAGGCTGCTGGCAGTGGTTGGCTCCGATTCAAAGGTGGAGTCGGAATGGGGGAAGGGGGAAATGCCAGGTGCTGCCAAGTGGTAACAGCACAGCTAGTAATCCATTGCTGAGAGACCTGCGGGTGGGCAGCAACCTTTGAGTAGTTTAGAAAACTCCAGCATGTGCTTCTGTCTTCCGCAATGCCTCTTGAGGGGCCTGTGCATGGGATGGGGTGATGGCACCTGCCTCTGAGTCTGAGTTCTTTGTGTCTCTGAGTGGGGCTACTGGTGGCCACCATTCATGTGTCTGGCTAGAAGTTCTCACTTAGATTCAAGGCCTTGCTTCTGGAACAAAGTACTGTGGGTAATTCGGGGTAGATGATCCTTTGTCTAAGGAGCAGCAGGGTAGAGCCCTGTGATGCCACCACGGTCACCATGGCCCTTCTGTTGTAGCATGGCATGTGGATTTGGCTGGTACCCTTCAGGATGACTTTTTGGCTCCAGTCTGAGTGTGGTTTGCATTGTGTCCCTGCAGGATAATGAGCGCTGGGAGACGAACCGCATGCTCACCAGTGGGGTGGTCCACCGGCTGGAGGTGGATGAAGACTTTGAAGAGGATAACGCAGCCAAGGTGCATCTGATGGTGCACAACCTGGTGCCTCCCTTCCTGGATGGGCGCATCGTCTTCACCAAGCAGGTGAGCCTGCTGTGCCAGAGGAGGACCCGAAGAGGGAGGAGAAAGTCTCACATCATGATGGGGCAGCCCCACATCACCTCTGCATATATTAGGGCCATTGTGAAATGGATTTGGTTGGCTTTAGTGAGCAGTTTCTCCTTTTCTTCCACTTCCTACAGCCAGAACCTGTGATTCCAGTTAAAGATACCACTTCTGACCTGGCCATCATTGCCCGCAAAGGCAGTCAGACAGTGCGGAAGCACAGGGAGCAGAAGGAGCGCAAAAAGGTCAGTTTTGTCACTGAAGGCTGGAAAGTCTGCAGATTTTTCTTTTTTCCTTTATAAAAATCTTAGGAGAGCACACAGGTAGGATTCCTGTTGGAAGTGAGGGGACATGTGGAGCAAGAGGTGGCCCTTGGAGAGGGGCATTGTATTCCTCTGTTTGGCTGTTTGTCCAAGCATCCACAGGGCCTGGTGTTGGGGAGCTGAACCTTGAGACTGGGATATGTGGTTTGGTGCCACCAGGGCCAGGTAGGAGTTGCCACCTGCTAGTTGAAGCCTCATCTTAACCAGGATTGAGTTCCATTGCCCACATCATGTCACAGGATGGAGTGATATGACTTTTCTTGTCTTCCTCAGGCTCAGCACAAACATTGGGAACTGGCGGGGACCAAACTGGGAGATATAATGGGTGTCAAAAAGGAGGAGGAGCCAGATAAAGCTCTAACAGAAGATGGGAAAGTGGACTACAGGTGGGTAGTCTCAGCCACACAGTGTGCTCCAGAGGTCAGAGGCAATCACAGCAGAATGGACAGGCTTCATGCCTTGCAAGTAGAAGAATGGTGTCACTTGGAATCTTTTGATCTCTTCTGATGCTTTTTTCTTGGACATTTTTTTTTGTCTTTAATTTTAACTAGATATCACACCTGCTGCCACTCCCATAGGTGCTTCCTCTGTGTGTGTGGTAATATGAGTCCAGTGAGGCCTAGGGAGGTTAAGTAACTTGTTTAAGGTAAATGGAAGGGTTAGAGGCAGAGCTAGACAATCTCGCTTTGGAGTCTATGCTCTTCGCTATTTTGCTGCAGTGCCTTTGAGGTGTTGAGAGGTGGGAATTTGGGTCAGATTTCAGATCAATATAAGGAAGGACCATTTTAACAGAGGTTCCAAAATAAAAAAGGTTGTCTTATCAAGTATTGATTTCTTTGTTCCTAGCGGTATTAGACAGATGTTGGGTAACTGCTTATTGGGACTCCTGCATTGGGTTATTGGTAAGAACTCAAATGTCCCTCATGGGTCTCATCCTTTGAACCCTCTCATGTCCTACTAAGCCCTCATCTGAGTTCATAAATTTCTGTATCACCGTGTGAAGTGTTTCAGATGAGAAGCTGGTATAATTCATCAACCCTTGTTAGTCTCTGGTAATCCCTTCAGTAATCCCTTCAGTATCAATTGCTGGGTGACCAGGAAGGACTGGGTAAAATTAGAAATCAGCCTGATGGAGCATGAGACAGGTTTGAGGGAGGAAACATCCCTTGGGAGTGGGCATTGGAGAGTGATTGTGTGGACTCAGGTGGGGCCAAACTTGGAAAATGCCATAGTACTACCAGTTTTGGGAAGGTGTTCATGCATCAAACATTGAATGCTTTCACTAGAAGCTGCAGGTAAAGATGAAGTGAATTTATAGTTCTTTAAAAATGAGGCTTGTGGGCTGTGCCGGCCTATCAAGAGAAGGGAGGAAGTTTGACCTGCACCCTGTGCTCTGCAGCCGTAACTCGTAGGAGACTGTGGGGCTGTTTTAGCCCTTTAAGTGTCAAGTGGAAATTGCCTAAAGTATTCTCCATAAGGTGTTCTGTGTTAGTGACCTGGTGGTTGATTTCTGTCCCTCTTCTGGTCACACTGCATTGAGGGCAGAGGATTTGGCCCTTCAATCATCCTTACCTCTTTGACCCATATGTGGCTCTGTTTTACCCTAGGGTGTTGGGTGTGTTATGGATGATGGATTCTTATACCACAGTTTAGGCCCAACAAGAAATGAGATCAGATTACCTGGCTACTTTGCTATCTTAGAGATTTATTGCTTCTTGTCAAAGTCACTCTTATTCCTGAGAGCAAGAAGAAGGGTAATAATGTAGCCAGGAGGGACTGTGGGAAATAGTACATGATGTTTAGGCTGCTGTGAATGTTCTCAGGACGGAGCAGAAATTTGCAGACCACATGAAGAAGAAAAGTGAAGCCAACAGCGAGTTTGCAAAGAAGAAGTCAATCTTGGAGCAGAGGCAGTACTTGCCCATCTTTGCCGTGCAGCAAGAGCTACTCACCATTATCAGGTAACATCACCCAGGCCTGGGATCCCAGGGTCTAATCAGCATTTCCCCATCTTCCTTTGCTCAGGAGCTCTTTTTCTTTTGTGCACTGGGTCTGATGGAGAAGGATACCATTTGTTTTTCCCCTAACCTGGTCACCCTGAACTGTGCTGCATAAAGTAAAAAGACAGCATCATTTGGCTTTAGCACTGTTTAAACCTCATTGTGTGCCAGACATTTCAGGTGGTAGCTCTGTGAGAAATGTTTTCCCAAGGAAATCCTCCTGACTAAGCAAGCGTGCTCCGTGGCTGGCCAGAATGGTGACAGGAGTGGCAGAGGCTTCTTGGAGTTGGCCTTCCTCTCAGGCCACTCAGCCCTCTACCTGCTCTTCTCTGCTCTTCCTCTGTAGAGACAACAGCATCGTGATCGTGGTTGGGGAGACAGGGAGTGGCAAGACCACCCAGCTGACCCAGTACTTGCATGAAGATGGTTACACAGACTATGGGATGATTGGGTGCACCCAGCCCCGGCGTGTGGCTGCCATGTCAGTGGCAAAGAGAGTCAGCGAAGAGATGGGGGGAAACCTAGGCGAGGAGGTGAGTGGGTGGCAGGGTGTGTGCTTTTACTCAAGGGGGTGACTGGGACCCCAGCATGGGGTATGCTGTGGTAAGCTGGTGACCATAGCTTCTGAGCCCTCTGTTGGACTTCCAGGTGGGTTATGCCATCCGCTTTGAAGACTGCACTTCAGAAAGCACCTTGATCAAATACATGACTGATGGGATCCTGCTGCGGGAGTCCCTCCGGGAGCCTGACCTGGATCACTACAGCGCCATCATCATGGATGAAGCCCACGAGCGCTCCCTCAACACTGACGTGCTCTTTGGGCTTCTCCGGGAGGTGAGGGTGGTGCGGTCCCTATGAACGCACAGGGCTTTGACTAGTGCATGGCCAGTAGTTAGTGATAGGAGCAGTCCAGGCGAGCTGGGGCTGGTCTGGAGATGCTAAGAGGGGGCGTATAGCAGGCCAGAGTATGACCCAGAAGCTTTGGGTTGCCAGGATTCTAGTTTATTCTGTTCTTGCTCAGCTGAGTGGATCTACCACTCAAGTCCTTAGGAATGGTAAGTCTAATATGTCAGTTTGCCAGCTTATTTGGGGGTAATGCTGATGAGCCTGGAGGCTGGAGCCAAAGGTCTCACACCTGTAGGAGACTCTTACGTGACTTCTGTTAGGTTGTGGCACGGCGATCAGACCTGAAGCTCATTGTCACGTCAGCCACTATGGATGCAGACAAATTTGCTGCCTTTTTTGGAAACGTTCCCATCTTCCACATCCCTGGTCGTACCTTCCCTGTTGACATCCTCTTCAGTAAGGTACTCATCTTCTGTGTCATGTGCTTCTCTGCTGTGAACTCATTGGGAAGGGGTGGGGAACTGAGTTACAGTGCTGTGGGGCAAAATGGGGGGCCTGCAGCTGTGGGGCTCAAGGAATCTAGGATGGGGCTGTGGAGGTTTTGTTTCATTATTTTTTTGGAGCTTGTAGTTGGGATCTCATGGTCAGGCCTGGTGTAGGTGTGGTAGCCCTGAAAGTCCATCGCTGCTGCCCAGAAGGGCCTGTGGCCTTAGGGTTCCTGGTCCATGTGGGATGCTTGGCCACGTTGCCAGTGCTCCCTCTTGACTGCTCCTGGTGGGCTTTGCAGACTCCGCAGGAGGATTATGTGGAGGCCGCAGTGAAGCAGTCCTTGCAGGTGCATCTGTCGGGGGCTCCAGGGGACATTCTGATCTTCATGCCTGGCCAAGAGGATATCGAGGTGTGTGTCTTGGTCCCACTGAGATGAACAGGCGTGTTATCCCTGAGATGGCTCCAGAGTCTCATGGCTTCTCCTGGTGCCTTTCAGGTGACCTCAGACCAGATAGTGGAACATCTAGAGGAACTAGAGAATGCACCTGCCTTGGCTGTGCTACCCATCTATTCCCAGCTGCCTTCTGACCTCCAGGCTAAAATCTTCCAGAAGGTGCGACATAGGAATGTCTTGGTCCCCACCATTGGGTGTCTCCTTTGTCTTCCACAGGACAGTGAGAAGGAGGGATGTGCCTTTCTGTAGTGGGTGGGCGGGAGGAGGGCTCATCCCTGCTTTGGCAGGTTTTCTTGCCTGGAGAACTCAGCTTTCCTCTCTGGATGTCCTGCTTGGCCGTAGGCTCCGGATGGCGTTCGGAAGTGTATTGTTGCTACCAACATTGCTGAGACATCTCTGACTGTTGATGGCATCATGTTTGTTATCGATTCTGGCTATTGCAAATTAAAGGTAAGGGAAGATAGAGAAGGTGGGACTCCAGTTCAGGCTGGTCTTGAGCTCACTTTGTAGCCCAGACTGGTCTCAAACTTGCAATGATCCTTCTGTCTTAGCCTCCTGAATTCTGGGATTATAGGCTTGTGCTAGCATGCTTGACTTCATTTCATCTTTGTGATAACTCAGTGAAGTGTAGATAATTTAAATATCTTGATCTAGATCCAATTGCTGATGTTTATGGGGAAACCTTCCTCAGCTATTGATGAGAATGTTTCTTGAGGCCCCTGGTTCCATAAGGATGGCTGCCTACATTGCCGAACCTTCCTCTGTGAAGGGTTTGTGTGTCTCAGGGATGTTTCTTTCCCTTTCCCCACACTGTCCTCAGTCAACTCTTTTTCTGCCCCTTGATAGGTCTTCAACCCCAGGATTGGCATGGATGCTCTGCAGATCTACCCTATCAGCCAGGCCAATGCTAACCAGAGGTCAGGGAGAGCTGGCAGGACGGGCCCAGGTCAGTGTTTCAGGTAGGAGCCCTGTGCTAGCCTGCTTTCTGGGGCAGCGCTGGCACTGCTGGCTGTGGAACCCAGGCTGGGTGGGTGGGATGCTGGCCTTAGAGCTGATTCCCAAGCTACAGGGTGTTGGTGGACTGCCACTTCATGGTGTCACTGGAGGGAAGGAGTGGCCTTGCCGGGGAACTCTGAGCTCTGAGGCAGACTGTGCAGAAGGTACCTGCTGTGGAAGACTGGTAATTGCAGCAGGCTGCGTTCTTGATGATGGAACTGAGCAAATGACAGCATTGGTTCTTTTTATTGGTTCCAGTTATTCTTTTTTTCTGTTCCAATTTTTAAAAATAATATATTCGTTATAGAAATTCCATAAATACAGAAGGACATTCAGAAGACAAAAATGTACCATAATTTTAGTTCCACAAACTGGCTCCAGAAGTGAAAAAGGCATGGATGTAGGAGATTCTGGCAGAAAAGCTGAGTTAGCAGACCTGGGTTTTGAGTAGGTAGAAATGAATGATTTGGAGAAGTAAGAATTTCCACTGTCTGTGGGATTTACTGGCCATTTTGGGGTATACTTGTGGTATGAAGCCAGAACAGTGCTGGCCTCCCATGCAGTCCCCACAGGCTGCCAGGCATGTGTAAGAGGCCAGCAGGCCATCACGGGGCCAGAGAGTGAACTGGGTCTTCGTGGCAGGCTCTACACGCAAAGTGCCTACAAGAATGAGCTGCTGACTACCACGGTGCCTGAGATCCAGAGGACCAACCTGGCCAACGTGGTGCTGCTGCTCAAGTCGCTTGGGGTACAGGACCTGCTGCAGTTTCACTTCATGGACCCGCCCCCAGAGGACAACATGCTCAACTCTATGTATCAGCTCTGGATCCTTGGGGCGCTGGACAACACAGGTGCAGGAGCCTAGGGGCTGGCAGGGTCCTGAGGGCGCTGGTGCTTGGCTTCACTCCCTTTCTCCCACTGTTCACTGAGTGTCTGGGTGTGCTCATCTCCCCAGGTGGCCTCACCTCCACAGGGCGGCTGATGGTGGAGTTCCCGCTGGACCCAGCCCTGTCCAAGATGCTCATCGTTTCCTGCGACATGGGCTGCAGCTCTGAGATCCTGCTGATTGTTTCTATGCTCTCGGTCCCCGCCATCTTCTACCGGCCCAAGGTGGGGAGGAGGTGCCTGGCCCTGCTTTTCCCAGAGGGCTTGAGGCAGTGTTGGCGAGAGAAGAGCTTCTGTCCATATGATGGAAACAGAACAGAGGGGCAGGGATGAGTTTTCAGAGCACAGCTTTGCTGTCTTCAGTTTGGCAGGTTCGGGGAGAGGAAGGAGTAGGTGGGCTCTGGTCCTCTTTTTGGAAATGTGCAAGATTGTCTTTTGCCTTCTAGTATGGTTGTGCCACATTTTAATTAATTAATTAATTAATTTTGGTTGTGCCATATTTTAACCTATTTTATTATAAATTTTCTTTTCTTCCATGTCATTAGGCAACATACTGATGTGTTTGAAGTTTGTGGGCTGGGGGTAGAGTGAGAATCCCTGAGATACATGTGGGCCTAGACTCCCCTAGGCCTACAATAAATGCTTTTTCTTTCCCTAGGGCCGAGAGGAGGAGAGTGATCAAATCCGGGAGAAGTTTGCTGTCCCCGAGAGTGATCATTTGACTTACCTGAATGTCTACCTGCAGTGGAAGAACAATAATTACTCTACCATCTGGTGTAATGACCATTTCATCCATGCCAAGGCCATGCGGAAGGTGGGGCAGCAGCTGGGATTAACAGGATGGCTGGAGGAGGGTGAGCGGGAAGGGGAAAGAGGCTGAATCCCCACCTGCCTGTGTCCCGCTTTAGGTCCGAGAGGTTCGGGCCCAACTCAAGGATATCATGGTGCAGCAGCGGATGAGCCTGGCCTCCTGTGGCACAGACTGGGACATTGTCAGGAAGTGTATCTGTGCTGCCTATTTCCACCAGGCAGCCAAGCTCAAGGTGAGCCCTGCAAGCCCCTTCCTGCCATGGCAGCATGTGAGCACAAAGCCTGTCCTATCATAGTGTACGTCTCGGGATCCGGGCTTCTCCCCAACCTGTGTCAGGATAGCATTTAGGGGGTTGCTGCCCAATAGACTCTGTGTGTGTGTGTGTGTGTGTGTGTGTGTGTTTTGGTACCAGGAATTGAACTCAGGACCTTGTGCTTGCCAGGCAGGCACTGTACCACTTAATTCTATTCCTGGCCCAGCAGTGTGTGTGATGTGGCAGCCTGTTGTGTCTCTTTTCTAGGGAATTGGGGAGTATGTGAATATCCGCACAGGGATGCCCTGCCACTTGCACCCAACCAGTTCCCTCTTCGGAATGGGCTACACCCCGGACTACATAGTATACCATGAGTTGGTCATGACCACCAAGGCAAGTCTCTTCTAAGGTGCTCATATAGCATGGCATAATTCCACCCACCTGGGCCAGGGGTTTGTAATGCGTATGAGCTTTTGGTCGGAGGACTTTAGGCACATGCTTTGCTTTGTGGGGTCTTTGAGGTTGGGTGTCTGGGGAGCTTTATGGAGTTAACTGCTGGAACACAGTGGCTTCAGGCCTGCCAGAGGACATTTTCCTACTTGCTACTTTGGATGAGCAACCCCTCCTGGGGTCACTAGCAGGGCTCCTTAAGGAGCCGGGCCTTTTCTCTTGGACACTAAGCGGGGCGGGGGTTCTCTCAAGCATGAGGGAATTTGGATGGGAGAAGACACAATTCCAATATCTGGGGCTTTCCCCTGCCTTTTCTAGCCTTGTCGGGTTGAGGGGAGGGCCCTTCTCATGTGGGCCCAAATCATGGAGCCACTCTAAGACAGACACTGGCCCCCATGACTTCTGCCTTGCATCCCTCTGCCCTCAGGAGTACATGCAGTGTGTGACCGCTGTGGATGGAGAGTGGCTGGCAGAGCTGGGCCCCATGTTCTACAGCGTGAAACAGGCAGGCAAGTCTCGCCAGGTAAGGACCTTGCTTCTAGTGGAGGTGCTCTTTGCCTATGGGATTGATACGGTCTCTCATAATCTGACTCCATTACTTCTCCAGACAGAAAAGTTGGGACCCAGCCAGTCGGGTCTGTCTGATTTCCTCCTGCCATGCTAGTGGCTTGGTTAGATTTCCTCCTGCCATGCTAGTGGCTTGGTTAGAGTAGAAGGAATGATATAAATAGATATAAATAAGCTCCTATGAGTTCATCTCCTGGTCTTCATAATTGTCAACCTTTTTGTCAATCTTATTCTGTATTATTTCACTGTCATCTCTAAACACATTCATTCTTTCTCTGGAATACTGTAAAACTATCTTAGAGAGGACATTATTTCATCTTTGAGTAGTTGAGTATGTATCTTGGATGAAAGGGACTTTTTAGAATGTAAGCTCTGTGCCATTATCATTCCTAACAAAATCCTTTTGTATCACCCACGTCTCCAGTCCTTATTCAGTTTTCTTCTTTCATTTCAGAGGTAACTTCTCAAGACTAATTTGCTTGGATTAGATCCAAACATTACAGTTGCTTGTTATATTTGTTCAGCCTTCCATTGCAGAGCTGCCTCTGCTGCTTGTTGCTGTCATTTATGTATATTATATATTCAGGTGATTGCTTCCTCATGGTGGTTTTCACCTGTGCCTCTGTTTTGTGTATTTTCTGTATCCAAGTAATTAATCTAAAGCCTTGATTAGATTCCAGTTCAGCTGGGTCAGGCAAGGATGCATATATGTGGTGTCATAACATCCTTTCAGATGCCACCAGGAGGCACATCAGTTAATGGCCCCACTTTGGATGATGCTAATATTATCCTTCGTCCTGTTGGTATCAGCCTGGTCTCCATTCTGAGTTCCCTGTACTTCATCTCCTTTACGATTTAGTGTTCACAGAGACCATGGTTTACACCCATTACTTAAGGTTGCAAAATGCTGCTGAACTTTTGCTTTCCCCTTTAACATAGTTCTCTCCTTACTGGGCCAAACACATCTTTATGTCTGTCTTTGACAGCTAGGTGGTAGTGTTTTTCCTATTTCCTGTTCTTCTTGGCATAATTGTAACTTTGATTAAAAAATATTAAGTTAAGTCCTAACTTTTTTTTTTTGGATTTTTGAGACAAGGTCTCACAAGGTAGTTCAGGATGGCCTTAAACTCACTACGTAGTACAGGCTGCCCTTGAAGTTGCAGCAATCCTCCTGCCTCAGCCTCCCAAGCGCTGGGATTACAGGCATGTGCCACTGTGCTTGGTTAGTTAAGTTCTTACTGATATGAGTGGAGAGCTGAGTTATGACTGTCTTAAAATCAGTGAAAATGGTAGGCATTGGGTGCAGCAGAAACGATGACTTGGTCCCGGGGCAGGCAAACATATGGCCTCTTGTGTCTGAGAGTTAATGCTCTGTGGCGAGGGCCTGTGTTCATACTTGACCTCTTCATCTGATGATCATCAGTGGGCTGAGCTATACCCTTTTTCTGTAGGAGAATCGCCGTCGGGCCAAAGAGGAAGCCTCTGCCATGGAGGAGGAGATGGCACTGGCAGAGGAGCAGCTTCGAGCCCGGCGGCAGGAGCAAGAGAAGCGCAGCCCTATGGGCAGTGTCAGGTGAGCTGCAGCCTCAGCACCGTGGGTGGGATGGAGCCTATCCTAGCGAGGCTTCTTAGGAGCAGCCCTGAGGCCAAGTCATGATGGATGGGAAGCTGGCAGTATAAAGGTGGATTGGTGACAGTGTAAAGGCAAGTTGCTTCTGGTGGAGTGGTCATCTGTGTGGGCATGAGGGGAGTTCCAGGGAACTTTAAAAGCATTTTGTACATTTGCAGTTCCCAGCCATCATCCATGTTGGTCCTAAACCAAGGACCCAAGTGAGCTAGAGTAGCAGGTTGGGTCTTCATAGCTTTACTTACAAGCTGGGAGGCTGTAGGAGGTGGAGATGGAAGAAGATTGCTGGGGGTACTGAATCTGTCCTGGTACCTGGAATTAGTTCAGACTTGACGGGTTGAGGGCACAGTTCTGCACAGGACCATCCTCACTTCAAAACCAGCTGCAAGTTTGGAGGTTACTCTTCACTTTTGAGCAACTTACTACAAATATAGGGATCCCTAGGGACTTCCTCAGGTTTAGTAATGTGCTAGAATGACTCAGAGAACTCAGGAAAGCTCTATACTTAATGAATACAGTTTTGTTATAGCAGAACAATACAAGTCAGACCTAGCCAAAAGGGGTCTGACTTGCATAGAGGGAGGGCTGGAGGGTCTGAGATGTGAAGCTTCATTTGCCCTTAGGGCCTGGTTACCCTGCTGGCATATCTTATGATCAGTGACGGTATGCACAGATCACTTGAGCGGCAGTGTGCAGGGTTTGTATGGGGATTCCATGACATCGGCATGACTGACTGGATCAGTGCCATATGGTCGAGCTCTCCTCTGCCTTCTCTGCCTTCCCCAATGCTCTGGGTAGTGTCACATGGCTCAGGGCCCAGCTATGATTATGTGGTTGGTCTCTCCAGCCAGGCCAGCCCCATCTTACTCAAGATTGGCGCAAACCATTAAGCGTGGCTGAAAGCCCCTGTGAACAGCAGAGACCAGGGACACAGGCAGGTCTCTAGCTCTGTTGCACGGCTGGAGTGTGACCTGCAGAGGTGGCTGGAGGCAATCTTCTTACTCCCCCATTGCAGGAGTAGGCTGGGAGCTGTTTAAGAACCTATTTCAGACATTCCTTAGTGAGGTGACTTCCTTTATTTTGTTACATTTCTGATGAAAGCGGGGAGATGAAGTGAGAGGGAATGTACATGGGATAAGTTCTTTTGCTGCAGAGCTGACTCACACGCAGGTCACAAACAGTGAGCCCTCAGCCTCCTTATCCTGCTTGGGTAAGAAGCAGTGTGTTAACTGTCTCCTCTTCTGTGTCTCCAGGTCCACGAAGATCTACACCCCAGGTCGGAAAGAGCAGGGTGAGCCCATGACTCCTCGCCGCACACCAGCTCGATTTGGGCTGTGAGTCACGGCTGTCCCGGTAAAGAGCAGCAGCCCGATACGGGATCCTGAGCCTCTGGCAGGAGCCTCCTGAGGCTGTGGACTTGATCTGTGCACATCAAGGCCGCTGGGGCATTTCCTGCTTGGCCAGGCTCCTACAGAGGGAGGAGGAGCTGCTCAGTGCAGGAGCTTGCAAAGCTGCGGCTGCAGAGCAGCTGAGGCTGCCTGAGCAGCAGGAGGTGGCTGGACCTATCTCATCCACATAACCCATCCCCACGACTCTTGGTGTATGAGGGACCTGGCTGTGACTGTCTTTTTTAATCCTGTGTAAAGCATTGAGATAGATTTAGAGGCAATCGGTTATAATTTGAGATTTAGAATAAATTTATTATTTGTAAAATGTGATTGCATTTCTGACTTTCTTTTTCTCTCACTGCCCTAAATCCTGAATAAAGAGAAGAGGGGCAGAGCCTTTGATTCTTCTTGGATGGCACCTCCTAGAACCCTGGCTCTACCCTTTCGTCCTTTCTCCAGGCAGGGCTTCTTAGAGGCTGGGTTTGCAGGGTGGGACACAGCTTAGATTTGGAGGCCCTGGAGGCATCAAGCATGAGGCAGGCTAAGTTCTAAGAATGCCAGCCAGCTGCTTCTGAGGCTAGGGGCCAAGGTGGGCTTCTCTAAGGAGGCCCATGCTAATGCTCAGAATGGCAGAGGCTTCTATTCTTTGCAGGTATAGTGGCTATATTTGACTGGAAACCTGACTGATTTTTAAGTGAAAGATGATCTTTACAATGCAATTGCTAGTCTTTGTTAAGCAGACTCTCAGGCATGCTGATTTGAGTTTTTGAGTGTTTACCCTTTGCTGACCATGGTTTTCACTGTGTGATTCCTTGGCTTGGGCAGCTACCAGATGCACAGGTTGGTAGGTCTGTGTTGGGTGTGAGCCACTGAGGTGCTGGGGCCCAGAAGCCCCTCACTAGGCCTGTGCTCTGTATGAGCCCATTGGTGCCTGGCTCACTGTGCTTCTGCCCTCTGTTCCTGAGATCTGAATTTCCATCTATTATCCCAGTATAGGCTAAAATGTAAGTCAGTTCTGTGGATGAGTTTGGAAACTGAGCTTTGCCAGTCAGCACTGGTTTCTACTGTATTTCTGCTTCCATTGTCTTTGTTTCTAGTGGCCTTTATTGAGAATGTAATCAGAAATGATTTCTCAGAGCTTTTAGCTGCCTGCCTGGGATACCTAGTCTGGGCTCTGGGAACACTTGGCAAGGCCACCTGGCACACGAAGGTGTCATCAGGCAGTCCCTTCCCCCAGAATTGTCACCAAGATCTGCTCTGGTCTTAGAACTTCTGACGAGATTCTGCCTGGACCTGTGTCTCCCCGGTTTACTTGTAAGAACAGACCCTTTCCATTCAGGCCATGTTTAAAGTTCTTCCATTCTAACACAGATTTTCACTGGCTCCCTCAGATAATAGCTGAGTTTTTCTACAGGACAGAAGCATTTCTATAATGGCCCTGTGATCTCTGACTAGACCTGTGGCCCTGAAGTAGACTCCTGCTTTAGACTAGTCTGACTATTGGTCAGGGAGAGAGCCCTGTCGAGCTGGAGGGCACTTCATTTATCCTTATGCCTAGTACATGGCAATGGTACTGTGGGCACTAGGACTAACCATAGAACATCCGGGGCTCAAATGGTGGCTCCTGGGGACCCCAGAAATTGTCTGACGGGCTTTATCTGCTGCAGACTTGAAAGGCAGTCTGCAGTTGGGCTACATTGAGAAGGCTCAAGAGGCAAGTTTGTATGTGGCAGAATGGTGGTTCAGGGGCCTGCCCATTTTTGAGTTGAGTTATTTCTTTTGTTGTTGAATTTTAGGTCTTCTCTGTTTCTGTTTCTGGATATTAATCTCTTATTCGATTAGATATATATAATTTGAAAATATTCCTCCCATTCTCTGGTTCACTTTTGCTTGGTTATTTATTTATTTATTTATTTATTTAATTTATTTTATGTTTTTGAAACAGAGTTTCACTATGCAGTTCAGGCTGGCCTTCACCTCACATTATAGTTTAGGCTGGCCTTGAACTTGCAGTGATCCTCCTGCTTCAGCCTCCTGAGTGCTGGGATTACAGGCATGTGCCACTATGCCCAGCTAATATTGTTTTTTTGATGCAACAAAGTTAAAATTTTCATAAAATCTATTTTTTTCTTTTGTTGCTTTTGCTTTTGGTGTTACAGCTAAGAAATCAGTGCCATGAAGATTCTGCCCTATGCTTTATTCTTAGAGCTTTGTATGTTTAGTCTGTTGTTTAAGTCTTTGATCCATTTTGAGTTAATTTTTGTAGACGGTATTAGGTGAGGATTAACTTCATTCTTTTGTATGTGGATATTCAATTTTCCCTGCCTCATTTGTGGAAAAGACTTTCCTGTTTCTCTTGAATGACCTTGGAACCCTGGTCAGGAGTCACTGCCTACACATGTGAAGGATTATTTCCATGTTTCTATTGTATTCCATTAATTTACATGTCTTTTTTTATGCCAGGTATCATTGTTTTGATTATTGTGGCTTTGTAGTTTTGAAATCAAGAAGTATGACTTCTTCAGTTTTGTTCTTTTTAAAGATTTTTTTGGCTATTTGGGGGGGTTCCTTGATATTCCATTTGAATTTTAGGGTGGATTTTTCTATTTCTACAAAACATATCATTGTGATTTTGATAGAGACTGTAGTGAATCTACAGATTACGCTGGGTAGCACTGACATCTTAATCTTTCAGTCTTCCAACCCATAAACATAGAGTGTTTCCGTTTATTTATATCTTCTTTAATTTTAGCAATCTTTTATAGTTTCCATTATACAAGTAAGTTTCATGTCTTTGGTAATGTCTAAGTATTTGATTCTTTTTGATGCTATTTTAAATGGAATTATTTTTATAAATTTCTTTTCAGGTTGGTCTTTGTTAATATGTAGAAATGCAACTGATTTTGTATGTGTTGACTTTGTGTTCTGCTACTTTATTGAGTTCATGTATTCTAATGGGTTTGTATGGAATATTTAGGGCTTTCTGCATATAAGGTCGTATTACCTATGAATAGAGGTGGCTTTACTTCTCCAATTTGGATGCGTTTTATTTCTTTTTCCTACTTGATTGCTCTGTGAGAGCTTCTGGTACTGTGTTGAATAGAAATGATGAAAGCGAGCATCCTTGCCTTATTCCTGATCTTAGAGGAAAAGTTTTTAAAGTCTTTCATCATTGAATGTGATATTTTCATATGTGGTTTTTATTATGTTGAGGTAGGTTCCTTCCAGTCCTAGTTTGTTGAATTTTTCTAAAGTATTATTGTAAACATTTCTTTTTTACTATCATGTGTTCAAATTACATTTTAGGAACTCAATTCTGTGGCTACTTTTTAAAAGAACTACAGACAGGTAACACTCAGCTTTCCTGCCTTCCTCCTATATTTAGGGAAACTACATTTCTCTGAACTCAGTTTTCGGCCTGATTGGGCTTTCATGGCCAGATGTCTGGGTTAGATATCAATATTTTTCTACCTTTTGCTCCCCATAACATACTAACTGCTTTGTTTTGGTATAGTCACTCTGCAGGGGGTAAAAATCAACTTTGAAAAAAAGTGCAACATTCAAAATCTTGAGAGGCTATAATTTTGGTCAATATACATGAAACTTTTTGGAACTTAAAGAGATAAAGTATGTTTTTAGTAGACCAGCCTGGGGATTTTAATGACGTTGAACTTTTGTTTGAATAAATGATCCACAGGTAGGACTTGGAAGCAATTTCATCAGTACCAAGTTTTCCAGTCTTAGTTTTCTTTAGAAAATAAACCCTTATTCTGAACAAAATGAGATAGAAGAGCATAAACAGGCAACTACATTAAAACAGAAACTTCCAGAGATGCTTATCACCCTACCTCACACTTCTGAACTTTGCCTTCCCACATCCTAGAAAGGTCATTCTATGAAACAAATGATTATTAGTGATGAATTGTGTTGGCCTTGGTTTGACTGGGGGTGGAGGAAAGAATATTTAAGAATAATTGTTGAGCTGTAGGTTTTTTCCTTTACTTTTCCTGTCCCCTCAGAAATGAAAGCTCTTTCATTTCTTCCCCTTACTTTACCCTAGTAGCTATTTGTCTCCATTTCCTACAGACTAGAAATATAAATTCTAGACATGTACTCAGTTTAACAAAATCCTACCACAATAAAGTAGTTTAGCTGTCCTTAGAGTTTGTTATAATGGAATTTTATTTGTATTGAGGTGGCTGGGGAGAAAAATAAAATTGTTATAAGGAGGAATGTAATATGGCAGCCAGGGAGGAAGCAGATGGCTTGCTCTTGCTCCCCTACTTGGAAAATGTATCACTTATTTCTTCTGCTTTCAGTTGGGTCTCAGGATTATATTGTTTCCTGGAAAAGGGGCTTTAGATTTTTTTTCTATTTAAAATTCATGACAGAGATGGAAAGAATACAAGGTGCTAATTATCTTTTGTTGGCTTTAAAATGAATTCAGATAATCCAAAAGCTTGCTTTGGAAGAGACCAGAGACCCAGAATAAAAAAGAGACCACCATGTTCCTGAGGGAGGGTAGGGCAGAGATGTCTGCAAGACACCAGGCACTCTCAGACACTGCTGTGCTCATGTCTTTATTGTGGAGTTTGGGCCTGGCGGTGGAAGTGTGGTTTCAAGGCTTGCTCACTCCCCTGCACCAAGTGGAGCAAACTCAGTAAAACGTTAACAACTTGTAAAATCTCTTGGGACCTTGACATATTCCTGGAAGAGCTGATCCAAGTCAAGAACGAAGGGAACACACTGTCCTCTGAAAACTTGCA
>PVJX010031560.1:0-21126 GCA_004027295.1 Dolichotis patagonum
GGTCTCAAGTCGTGTCCATTTATTTATAAATATCTCGATGTGATCATTCTTTATAGCTGAGTAGTACTCCATTGTATAAAAATGCCACAACTTTTTTATCCATTCCTCAGTTGATGGGCACTTAGGTTGTTTCCAAGATCTGGCTATTACAAATTGTGCTGCTATAAACATGGGTGCACATATATCACTGTGGTATGATCCAACAATTAAGACTAAGCTGGCTCTTCTGTTAGTAATTGGATGAGGATCTATGTGCAAGGCAAGTGCCACTGGTCAATAGAAGCCTTGGGCTTAGTTTTTTTTACCCTGTCACTGGGTGACCTCTGGCAAGTCATTTACTCTCCCTGATCTTCAGTTCCTCATCTGCAAAACAAAAGGCTGAGTCATTGACTTCTAAAATGTCTTTGGTTTGGTAAAGTATTAGGCAACTCCTTCCCTCTCTGCCTTCTGCCTTTCCTCTCTACCTCCTCCTGGGCAAGGGTCACTTTTCTTCTCCCTTGGGCATTCCTTAGACTCAGGCTTCTCAGATGACCTACTGTGAAGGCTGGGCAGGTGGTTCTGCTGTGACACCTTCTGGAGCAGGGCCCGTCCATGCCAGCTTCCCTGCCAGACTTACTCAGGGGTATGGCTGGGTTTGAGGCTATCATTTAAGTCCTGTAGAGGGCTGTCTGTCTGCTTGACTGCCCTGGCTGAGGATGTGGCCACATCTGTAGCACCAGACAGCTGCCACATGGTAATGGTGGTCACTGTTGCCTCTTGATGTGGTTATTGTTAATTATTATTATTTTTTGTAACACTGAAGTTTCAGTATTCATCTGGACACCTTGAAATGCTCTGCCTACGCCCTGTATGCCAATCATTGTGTCCATCATGTGGCTGTGGCCAGAACTTCAGGTGTCCACGGAACAGGTAGGAAAGGAAGAGAAATGCTGGCATTTCTGCATGGTGATTACTGAAGAATAATGTCAACATAATTCCTGAGCTGCAGATGGACCTGTAGGCTCAGAGCACAGCATGGTGATGTCACACTGACCTGGGTCTCTGCCCAGGGCTCCGCTAGCTGGGGTCCCTCCCCACTCTGCCCCTGCAGGTGTGGTAGTCTCTGGCCTGTGAAAATGGGAAGATCGTGACCCATCTCCAGGTAGGTTTGTGAAGATACAAACAAGGAATGTTCCCTGAGGGTCAGTACAGTGCCTGCCATAGTACTGTCTGTGATGAGACCCCTGTTCCCTTCTTTTAGTCTATGTAGATGGCTCTGGATAGGGAAGGCAACCCAGGCCCTTCTGCTGGGCCACATGCATGGTGGCTTCCCTGGGAGCCAGGGCTTAGTGTGGACTGTCATGGACAAAGATATCCATGTGTTTGATGCCATGTCCTTTCTCTGGGCCTTGATTTCCCTTCTATAAAAGAATGTGGCTCAGTCTGTAGGGCAGGAGCATTGCACTGTGTAGCTCCTCTGTGCCAGTGTCCAGTGGCTGGCTCCTCTTGTCCTTCCCAGGCTTCCTGGTCCCAGGCCCTTTGTTCCAAGCGCCAAGAGTGTGCTGCATGCAGTGATGACCTCAGGACAGCCACCCTTGCAGGTGTGCAAGATGGAGCTTGGTGACTCTACCTGAGTGGATACCTCTAGTCACTTATGACAGAGGCCTAGGCTTTGAGTAGATGTGGGCACAGCTTTGAGGCCCAAGGCTGGGAAGGGAGGAATCTAGTGAATTGCCAGGTCACTGATCCTGAAAGTAGAGTTGGGTGCCACTGCCAGAGAAGAAGTGGCAAAGGTGGCAGAGGGAGGTCACCTTTGGCCTTTCTTTCTGAGTAAAAACCTTGGCTAGGCATTTCTCTTTGGATGGCAGTGGTGGATATGGCCAGCTCCAGGTGCTGCCTACTGTCATTTTTTCCCATGCTGTACCCCATCCTTGAGCACATGAAGAGTCTCAGTTTGGGGCTGGACCTTGAAGTCACTTGCCCTCTGTGGGCCTCGATGTCTTCCTCTGGGAGTTGGAGCAAGGAGGGAAACAGGAAGGCCCTGCTGGCTGATGGGCGTGCTCTGCCTGTTGTTGGAGAGATGGAGGTCTGGTTGCAGGCATGGCTTGACTGTAAGGCACTGAGCCCATCGACAGGTTTGCTGGGGTAAGAGAGTCAGGGAGGGGTTTCCAGGTGAACCGAGGATCCCTGCCCCATCTGCTTCTCTTTAGCAAAGTAACCCCAGCCTGTGTTCTACAGTTTTACCATTTTTTAAATGACTTTTTCCTTGGAGAAATGTGGCAAGCAGGTGGCCTGGCCCCATGCTGGTCTAGGGGCAGCAGGTGCTGCCTAGTGGACAGGTCTGCTCAGTGTGGCTAGGAAGGCCAGGCAGTCTGTGTGGGAAGGGAATGTGTCCAGGACTGGAATGCTGGGAAGCCGTAGAGGTCAGGCAGGGTGACCTGGCATGGCCAGAGTGTGGCGCTTTCACTGGCTCCTGGATCACCTCTATGGTTTCCCTGGCCTCAGCTCTGACCTGCAGATCCCTGGGTCTGTAGAGTGAGTATTGGGCTGTCACACGCCCTACTCCATTGTGGGCATGGCTACACTGTCTGAATAGTGGTTCCAGAGTCATTCCTATGCCAGGCAGCCTGGTTTCCAGCCAGCCTCTGGGTGGCAGTGGTGGCCCAGCTTCTTCCCTGAAGCCAAGGTTCTGCCCTGAGATCCTGCTTTTAATGGGCTGTGCTCACCTGAGGTTGGGCATTTCTGGAGGTACCTGTGTTCACGGGGAGGGGGAGGCAGTGTGGGGACAGAGATCACAGTGGCAGCGAGGAAGTCACCTGCCTGCAGGTGCTCACTGGACCTCAGTGACTTGCTGGTCCACAGCCCTATGATCTACATTGTCTGGGAAGCCCTGTTGAGCCAGTGGTGTACCCACGTTCTGGGTCTCCAAGTCCTTCCGCAGTCCTCATTGGGAGCTGTGTCACTGCACCTTGGGAGTCCTGTGAGAGCCAGAGACCCCTGGAGAGTATACTATGATATGCATGTCACAAATGCCTGCACCCTTGGCCTGAATGCTTCTGTGGTGGGGGTCAGTGGTGGGGACTTGGGCAGAGAGTTGTGGGAAACTACCCTTGTCTTCCAAAGAACCTTGAGATGTCAGCATGGTGCCTTTCTGGCAGAGGGGACTGGAAAATGCCAGTGGTTTCTATGGTCATCTCCTCCAGTGTGAGATAGGGTTGGGGCACAGCCTGGAGCAGGCTCCTCAGCCAGGGAGGGTGCTATCCCTAGGGGATGTGAGCCATGCATAAGATGGCTATCAATGGCCTGAGGCATGTT
Organism: Dolichotis patagonum; assembly: GCA_004027295.1. Classification (NCBI taxonomy): domain Eukaryota; kingdom Metazoa; phylum Chordata; class Mammalia; order Rodentia; family Caviidae; genus Dolichotis; species Dolichotis patagonum. Next base: position 3,295 of record PVJX010031560.1, read on the forward strand.
TTATAGTCAGCAGTGGGATGGGGAAGTGACATGGGTACCCAGCAGGGTGAGGGCAGAGATGAGGCTGAGCCCTAGGGGCACAGGGTGTCCTGGCCATGAAGAGCTGCCTGGCCTGAGGCTCAGGATGGCAAGGATGAGAAGCCAGGAGGGAAGACAGTAGGCACTGGGTGCAGCCCTCTGAGCAGAGGGCTCAGACCCTGTGCGGAGGCAAGGCTGACAGGCTGCCCTGGCTTTTGGGGTATCACCCAGGCTGCTGCCAAGCAGGAAAGGAAGGTGGCAGAAGGATGTAGTGATGCAGCAGGAGCTGGGCTGGGGGATAAAGGAAGGCCAGGCAGAGAGCATGGTGCCTGCCAGGGATGATGAGGCAGAGGATAGGGTGCCTTTGAAGGAGGACATGTATGGAGCTGGCCAGGCTCAGGCAGACTGTCAGGGGGGAGCATACAGGTGGGTGCTGGGGGCTTGGAATGTCATGCCTGGATCTTGGAACAATGTGGAAGGTCATGGGCTATGGCAGAGGAAGAGCCCTGCTCCCAGGCCAGGTGCAGGTGATCATCAGCTCAGCAGTGGCAGCAGCAGGCTTGGGTGCTTGGGTAAAAAGCTCAAATCCTGCCCCGAATACTGCTGAGTGGCTGAGGGACAGTAAGCATGATCGCTCCCAAGATGTGCCCGAGGACGCTTCCTTTCTCTTTTACAAGGGAACTCTCTGGTTCAAAGAATGGCCTCTGATTGCCAGGAACTCTGAGAAAGGACAGCTCCTCCTCCAGGGGCCTCCAACGTCCTCTAGGAAATCATACACAAAGGAGCCCCACAGAGGCAACTTCTGCACACATGGGTCACAGGATAATCTGATGCACTGCACGTAGTGGCCGTAGAGCTTTTGAAACACTGTTCAGGGAGGCAGCCACTATTGAGGACCTTCATGTGTCTTGGTTGGGACATGTGAAATCCTCTACCCTCTACCATGGGGTCTTTCCCTTCCCTGTGTTCCTGTTGCAGCTCTGTCTCCTAGGTGGGGGCTTAGGTAGTAAGAAAAGTGACAAGTCTGGAGATTTGGGAAAGTGTTGTGGGTCTAGTCTGCGTAGCCCTGGGTCCTGAGACAGTATGTACTGCCAAGCTCTGGAATACAAACACTGTCTCTTCCACCACATTCTGTGGGTCAAAAGACATCCCAGTGTCTTAGTCAGTTTCCCGTTGCTGAAATAAAATATCCCACACTTACAAGTTGGAAGAGAAGAGGTTTATTTTGGCTCATGGTTTCACGAGATCAGTCCATGGTTGGCTGGCTCCAAGGCAGAAATGTATGGTGAAAGGGCACAGTAGAGTAAAATTGATCAACCCATGGCAGTGACGAAAAGAGGGAAGGGAAAGCAGTGAGAAGACAGGAATACACCCTTCCAGTCATACCCCTCCAGCCAGGCTCCAGCCCTAACGGCTCATCAGTGAATGAATCCACTGATGGGAATTGCACCTCTATGATCTAATCACCTCAGATTCCCACCTCTGAACATATGAGACTTCCGGGTGACATTTTAGATCTAAACCGTAACACACGGGCAGCCTTGGTTCCTCAGTGGGGCAAGGGCTCATAGGCTGACAGGGGCCTCACCCTGGGGAGGTCCCACCCCCTGCCGCCTGCCAGCTCTGTTTAGATTGGGGTTGACACAGCGAGGGTTTGGTCAGGGGAAAGGCTGATAGGAGAGACATTAGAGGCTCCTCGTTTACCCATCAATGCATATCCAGGAGGCACCTTCTGAGGCCAACCAACTGGCCTATGAAGGATGCCCACCATGAGGGACAAAAAGACAGAGGGAGCAGACAAGCTCAGGTATGTCACCCTTGTCACCATAAAGAAGTGAGAGGCAGCAGCAGGATTAGAGAAAATGGAAAGTTGGTCTGGGGAGAGGCTGCCTGGAGGAGGAGACAAGGAGTGGACACTTAGAGAATAAGGAGCCAGTCGAACTATAAAGAGTGTAGGGAAAAGCATTCTTGGCAAGGAACAGCACTGAAGGCAGGCTTGAGTGTCAGAGTCTGATGTCAGGGAGCTTTCTGGGGAGAGAGAGGGAGATGAAAGCAGTTGTTGCTGCTTCAAGGACCTTTCTCATGCTCAGCAATGTTTTCTGGCCATTTATGTCCTTTGAAGTCTGCTTCCTCGGAGGTTGGCGTTTAATACAGGCCTGCTCTTCTAGGGCCAGGGCTTTGTCAGGATCTCCACCTGGGGTGTGAATGACATGATGGCCTTGAGAGACAGCATGGCACTTTGTCAGGGCTAACCCTGATGTGTCTGGGGTCCGGGGCTGGATACAGTGAGAATAGTGTTAGAGTGGAACTGGGTGGAAGGCACCAGCATGAACCCTGGCCCCTACCTAGGCTGTCACTCCTGGAAGGTGACCTGAGTGGGCACCAGTGGGAGGGGGACTGGGGCAGTGAGCAGGACACATACAGCCCACCAGGAGGAACTTGCTCAGAGGGGCCGGGCATCAGGGAGGGGTCCTGGCCACACCAGGCACCAGCTGCGACTGTGTCCACTGGAGCTGTCTACATCTGGGAGATGCCCATTAAGGGTGGTCCTGGAGCCACTCTGCCCTGTCACAGAATAGAGGTCCCAGGGGCTCCTGCCTCTGTCCCATGCTCTGGCTGGGCTGTGGTGTATCCACCTGTGTTTATCTCTAACTGCTGTTTCCATGTTTCTGGAATAAGTTCCTCCCACCTCCGCCTCTTTTTTTTTTTTCAACTTCCCATTTTCTGTGAGTGAATCCGCCTCCCGCTGCTGGTCTTTTGGTTCGATTAGAGCAATCACTTCTAAGCTCAAAAATACCCGAGTTGAGGGAAGAATAAAAAGACTAAAAAAAAAAAAAAAAAGGACAAAATCTCCATCCCACAGCCGTCCGAGGGAGATTTCCTTATCTCCTGCCCACAGTCTGCGGGCTGTGTGTGCTTAATAACCACAGATCTTGTCCTCTGCAGAGAACACGACGGCTTGCCAGGCAGGCAAAACCCTAGGCAGGCAGCTGGGTGGGTGGGCCTTGTTGGCCCCCAACCCCCCACTTCTTGCCTCCTTGAGCTGCTGGTGCGACAGCAGGCCAGGCCTTCACCCTACAGGCCAGGCTGCTGGGAAAGGGGAACCAGGGTGTCATCCTGAGCACCCAGCAGGTATGGTCCCAAGGCCTCTGGCAGCTCCTAAGATGGGCAGGTCTCACACATCCATTTTACAGGTGGAGAAACTGAGGTCCAGAGAAGCCAGTGTATCCATGGTGGGTGCGGGTCCTAAGGAAACGCATACAGCAAGGGAGGCTGGATGCTCAGAGCACCTGAGGAAGGGATGGGCTCTAGCTGCACTGGGAGAGCATGTGGGCTGTGTGCTGGCTGGACCATGGCTGGCCTTGGGATGCTCATTCTCCTGGCCTATTGCTCTTACCTGGAAGGCGACATCTGCCCCTGCTCAGATGGGGTTGGCTAATGTGGGTATCCAGACACAGGGACCTGAGTGCTGCCCCCACACCTTCCCCTGACTAATGGAGTTCAATCCAAACATGAAATCTCTAGTGGCGTGCTTGCCTGTCATCCCAGAACTCTAGGAGGCTGAGGCAGGAGGTTCATAAAATCTTGTCCTGGTTGAACTATTTAGTAGATTAATAACACCATGTCTCAAAAAATAAAAATGACTGGGGGTCTAACTCAGTATAAAGGCCCCAAGATCAACCCCAGTACAACAAACAACACAATCCAAACCATGAAACTCTTGTGGCTCCACACCGCTTCCTCTGCCGTGGGAGACGGAGCTCCATGCACTGAACTCCGCGTGCTGAGGGCCCTGCAGACCTCTGAGGTGGGCTTCCTTTTCTCCCCTCTGCACCAGAAGACCTGGCGTTGGAGTGGAGTGCAGAGCATTTGAGAAGGGTAGATGGGTCTTCCGGAAAGAATCTCAGAGTGGGAAGCTTGCAGAGATGACTGAAGGAGGAGCAGTGTTTCCGTCCTGGGGAGAGTGGTGCAGGGGGCCATTTCCTGGGCCAGTTACGGGAGTCCTGGAGAGGGTGGTCCTTTTCTCCTCTAGTGGCTGCTGGCAGAGGTGCAACCCTCAGGCCACCTGCTGCCTGGAACTGCGCATCCTCAGGGGTGCAGCACAAGCCCTTCTGGTGGTGCCTGAGGCCCAGGGCCGCTTCAAGGCTGAGGGTATGGGGTGGGGGTGTTGGCAATAGAGAGTGACATGTGCTGAAGACCCACAGGCCATGTCATGGGAACTTTAGCTCTCAAAGTGGAGACTGTCCCTGGGGGCTTCCTGGAGTGCAAATTGTTCCCCTTGGTTGTGGCTTGGCCACCTAACTAGTCGGTTCAGAGGTGACTCTTGTCAGGGGATAGTCCCATCTGACTCATAGCTAGCCAAGTCCCATTTACAGTGCAAGGTGAATCCACAGGCAGGTGGAGACAGCAGCCACTTTTCCTGGGGAGGGAGGAATTTCCTTGCTGAACAATCCTCATGGTCTTCAGACCAGGTCTCAGCTTATGGAGACCACATGACTTCGTTCTCCCTGGCTGGGCACTCCTTTCCTCTAGTGCTTGGGTGGGCACTGCCTGTATCCAGGCTGCTGCAGAGCAGCACTGAGGTCTGCAGGGAGGGGCACCCAAGGCCCTGGCATGAGAAGAAGGGGCCAATGCAGAGGTCCCCGAATTCCATAGCAAAGCATATCCATGATTCCCCCACAAGGTAATCTCAAGAATAAAGGGCCAAGGGCCTCCACTGCGAGCCAGAGCTGAGTTTGGAGAGGAAGGCACCGAAAGGCCTGCAGCAGCTCTGGCCTATGCCCCTTCTTGCTACCACAGTGACTTTCTGGCAAGGCCCCAGCCCCACAGTGGGGCTCCTCATGGGGTCTGGGAGGAATGGTGCTGGTGACTGTGAGGAGGTAGGTGGGCTCTGAAGCACTGCGGGAGCCCCTGAGTTAAGTGTGATGGCAACCGCCACATAGGCTGGTCCTGGGGCTGGGACCCCTCAGGGTATTAGGAGAGGGGCTGGGGCCGCAGCTAGGACCTCTGCTGGGCAAGAAGCCCTTGGCAGGCAGGCTGGGAATCAAGGGACCTTTGAGATGAGAGTCCAACAAGGAAGGTGTGCAGGGTCCTCCTGGAGGTAGTAGTGGAAAAGGCAAGTGGAAAGTGTGGTGAAGATACACTAGGCTGAGTGGGACATTTTTTGTGATGACAGTCACTTGTGTCCTGATCAGGAAGAGACCTAGTGGCAGAGAGAGGATGTGGATCAAGATAAGGCCAGATTTCCCACCATGGTATGTGTGGCAAGAGCCCAGGGCCAGGGACGTCGTCTGAGTTAGAGGTGTTAAATAGCTCCCTCAACCCCCACCCTGCCTACGCTGGGATTGAGGAAGGGGTCAACCTTGACTGAGATGCTTTGACCCCAGAAATGGGGCCTCATAGGCCAGATGAGTCCAGGATATCATCCAGGATATCCTGGGTGGGACTGAATCACAGGATAGGGGAACTGAGCAAGTCACCTCAGGTCCTTGGCATGTGACAAGTCACACTGTTGTAGGATGGTGCAAAGAATTGGTTGGGACAATCAATGAACTTGAAAATGCAGTGTTTGTTTAAAGTAATGGAAGAAGAAGGAAGAGAAGCAAAGAAAAGTAGAGATATGCCCTGCACTCAGGACAGGCCAATGAAACACCAAGAAAGCAACAGTGCCCAAGAAGTCAATGGTCACAGTCTTTTATATCCTTCTTCTGAGATCAAATCCCGGCACTGTAGGCCACTGTTCTGCATTGTGATTTGATGGGTCTCTGGACTGATGGTTCAAACCCTTTTGCCCAGTCCTAATCTCCTACCTTAAATACCACATGCCTTCCAGGAGTCAGAGGAACCTGAGCAGAGACCTGAGACTACGAAGGGTGCATTGTTCCCTGGCATCCCTCACAGAGACAGTCCTGGACCCTGTGTTTCCATCAGCATGGTTCGTCGAGTCTGGTCCTTATTCTGGTGAGGCTGGCAGTCTAGGCTGTCTCACCGTCAGGATTGTGGGGTGATACTTTCCACATCATTTCTTGTTTGCATAAAGACATTTCTGTCTCTGATCTTGTTCCCTTCCTGCTGAAGAGTGTTGGTGCAGAAGTTGGAGTTAGTTTGGGAGAGATACATTGAGGTTACATACTTGAGATGACTACTGAAGCCCTGAAATCAAGTGCCTGGGCCCTGAGCCAGAACAACTCTGCATGTTGCAGGTGTCTTCATGTGACACGGGCATGTCTTATCTTGGAGGGAAGTGGGAGTGGGGAGCAGCCCGGCGATCTCTGTTGGATCCCTCACCATCTCTTCACTGCCTGCTGTGCCTTGACCCACCTGCACCACTGCCACTGCCGCCTGCTCACAGGAGCCTTTCACCTCTCAGGATCCCTGTGGATGCCTGAGTGTTTCAGAGTTTTCTGGAACCTTCTGTCTCAGGTTTGGAGTGTCCACATCCGCTGTCTCTGTGGGTCTCACCTCACAGACACCCTCCCAGGAGGGTGTTGTCACCTTCATCTTGGAAGGCAGGTCACTAGGCACTAAGAAGCTTGCTCCAGCTCCCTAGCTAACCCTGCACGCTGGTAATTGTCCTCTGCATCTCCCTAGTGTGGAATCATACCTGATCACCCGAGTGCCTCTCACCACCCCTCTTTTAAAAAGTCATCATTCGTTAGTACAAATAATATTTTAATAATATTGTAAGACATCCCTAACTTGAATGGAGGCACAGAAAGCCGTACAATGAGCCCTGGGAACCAGCCTCCACTCCGACGTGGCCTGTCTTACTTACTCCATGCCAGGAAACTGCCATGTCCCATCATGAGATGATTTGAAGCAAATCTAAGGCTTCATTTCACTTATCTAGCCTATTTCAATATCCATAAAAGATAGGATTTTTTTTTTTAAAAAAAACCATCCATGAGTCATCAACATCCCCAGGAGGTGATACCTAATGTCCAGTTCTGCCCACTGTCCCCTAGAGTTATACTATATTTAAAAGCTTACCAGATTCTGTACCCAACTAAGGTCTGAGCATTTGTTTCTGTGACATTAAAAATCTCCTTTAATCTATAGATTCCTTTTCATCTCTTTTTATCTCTTACCATACAGCTGTGAAGAAACTGGGTTGTCTGTGGGGTGTCCCACATTCTGGATTGTCCCCACTGGATCCTCTTAGACTGGTCCCCATGACTTGGAGGTGGCCTGCAGAACTGCCTCATGAGTGGTGTTGGGTCTGGTGGCCTCTGTCTGTGATACCACTGCTGTGGACGATCAGTTCACATCCATTAACTCATTGGAGGTTCCTAAATGGGGCTATCATTTTACTTTTCCTCATGAAGAGACATTTACTGCAATGAAAAATGCAAGATGTACCGTCTCTTTACTTAGCTACTTTGAAGAGGTGCCCAGCAGCAAACTTTGATATGGTCTTCCATGTCCCTCTCCAAGCTTGAGCAAGTGTGACGCCACATGTAGACATCCCACTTTGCTCTTTTCTTCACAAAATAAATTGGATCACATCCGATGCATTGATCTGTAGCTTGCTACATTCACTTAAAGTTATAAATTATGAACATTTTCCATGTCACTACATAGAGAGCTACTCATCTTTCATCCATAAACATTTCAGCATGTAGTTCTGAAAGATGAGGGCTCCTAAAAATATACAACCATTCTGCCACTGTCCCACTTTCCTGTAGGAAAGGACAATATTTTCTTAATATTAGGCATGTCCAACCAAGCTTCAGATTTCTTGACTACATCACGTACTTTTTTTTTTTTTACAGGAATTTGACCAAAATTATTTTTAAAATAAGGTTGACGTATAATTGATAGTTCTCTCCCATCTTAGTTTACACCTCTGTCTCCCATACTACCCCCTGTTTCTTTCCTGGGGGTATTACTGCCCATAAACCTCCAAAAGCCAGAGGCACAGTCTCCAGGACACATGCAGTGAAGTTTGAAACCAGACTTTGTGCTGAAAACAGAAGCCTTTGGCCCCACTGAAGGTGTGACCCTGAACAGTGGGCCAGGCTGCTTAAGTTCAGAGTCAGTACCATGAGGTGCCCTTCCCCTCCTCGTCTGCTCTGTACTTGCCCACTTTGCCAGTCTGACAGGTAAAAGGCGAATTCAGACAGGGCGGGACAGCCATGAAATCTGATACTGTTGAGGGCTGGCAGGCAGAGAGCTGGCATCCTGGTACAGAAGGGGAAGCCTAAACTGGGGGTGAAGTTGCTCATAGGCACTGGCCTCTCAGCTGGCTCACAGCGGAGCCTCTGGGGACCCTATGAGATTTGCCTGCCTTCCACACCTGCAGCTCAGCTCCTGTGTACAAACACCCCATTACGCCTGATTACAAGCCATTAGTGCAATTAGGGCAGCCCCTCCACCTCCCGGGGATCAGAGCAGCTGTGTTGGGGGCCTGGGGCAGAATAGCAAACAGCACTCCTGGGTGGGTGCAGCGGGAGCTCAGCTCTTCAGGGCTCTGGGCGCCCGGTCTTCCCAGGCTGAGGCGTCCCCCAGTCTCTGCCTGTCAGCAGTTCCTGGGCTCTGGCACATTAGGGCAGAGGCAGGGTGGAACCAGGGCCCAGATAGGGCTTACCTGGTGGGCAGATTCCTTCTTGTCTTGCCTCCCTCTGTGGGGAAATCTGCCCTCTCAGTTAGGCTCCTCTCCCTGCATGCTACAAATGTTTAGGGCTGGGGACTCCTTTGATGGTATCCATCTGGAATATGATAGGATATTAGCTGCATCCCCGGCCTCTACCCTTTGGAAGCCAGTGACACCCCCCTCCTTGGGTGTGTCAACCAAAAATGCTGCCAGACATCGTCAAGCATCCCCTGGGGAAGCCTGGTCTCCATGAGTCCTGCTCACTCAGGGGCTGGAACCCTCCCTGGGAATTGTCACACGCTCAGTCTTCTGTTGTATCTGCTTTGTTGCTCTCAATGCTGCAGTGGCTCCCTCCCTCCCTCTCCCTCCCTCCACTCTTTTATCCACCAGAGGAAGCCTTTCAATTCCAAACACTTAGTCACCTCTGCCCTGTCGCCCCCAGGGATGCCCAAGTCAGAGGGACCCCACATTGTCATTCCCTTGACCCTCCATGCAGAGCACGCAGCCCCAGCCTGCTGGACTCAAAGAGGCCATTTGAGGTATGCGCTTGCCCAGGGGGAAAGAAAAGAGGCCGGGGCTGTTTGTTCTGGGACTTAGGAGCAATGTGTAGTGCTTCAGAGCTCGGCCAGGGGCGTCCTTTGCAAGCTGCCCCCAGCACCACGTGGATGGATCCTACTTTTCACTCACAGCCCAGCCCCAGATTTTGCTGTCTGTATTTTTAGACCATGTTTTACTAATTCTGAGACAATCACTTTTCCAAATTCCAACTCATCTGAAGTTGGGGTGTACCTTGCAGTTATGGGGATCTTGTAATTGATGTGGTCCCAGAGGTAATCAAGAAGGAGCTGCTGTGGCCTGCTCACGTATAGATTTGAATTTGGCTGTGGCTGATGGGGGTTGATTGCAATTATGCTCAGGATTCTTTACACCTTGTCTCCTCTTACTTTGCAACGTGGTTTTAGTTGCTTCTCCCATACAAATGTGGAATCTGTTCCCAAGGGGACCAACTGTTAGGATTTGTATCTAGATGGTCCCAAAAGCATTAGCTCATAGGTAGAACTTTGAGGAGGTATCATGGGGGTATGATACTCATCAGTGGATTAACCAGTGATGAGTTGATAGCTAAGTGTGATATTGGGAGGTGAAGCCTGGTCTGAGGAGGTGGGTCACTGGGGGCGTGGCTTAGAAGGGTCTCTCTCTCTCTTCCTGTGTGTATGTCATAATCAACCCTCTTCTACTATGTCCCTCTACCATGAGGCTCTGCCTTGGAGTCAGCTGACTATGGATTGAAACTCCCATAAAATATGAGCCAAAATAAACTTTTCTTCCTTTATGGGTGTCAGGTATTGTGTCTCAGCTATGAACAAGTAAGTAAGACCCTAACCCTTTGGTTTTTCTGGAACTGAGGGCATTTTGGAGATAGAGGACATTCAGGGCTGAAACTGGAAAGACATGACTAACTCAAGGCAATTTGGTCCTATTGTTTTCTATTCCTTGAGGTAGGGTTGGCTCTGAGACTCAGTTTTGCTGATGGAACATGATTAGTTGTGTGCTAGTTAATGGTTCCCTTCCCAACCCAAAGTCTTCAACCCCTGATTTGCAGTCCTAAATAATTTCTATCACAGTTGATTTCCAGCTGCCAGTATGATGTTGTGGAACTTGGAGTTGGGAAGAGGGGCAGTGGAAGTGACCTTGTATAAGTCACAGTGCTTAGCTTTAAGTGGCTTTGTTGGCTTCTGTTCTTAGGACCCCATAACCATCCTAAGGGTAGTCCCCGGCAAGCTCACTGGTAGATGAAACTATGCAGATGGGGCCAAGTTGCATAGCCCCAGCCAAGATGGCTCTGAACTAGCCCGCAGCCAGCCAAGACCTGAACAGCTGCCCGTGCAACCTATAGGCAGCCTCAGACCAGGAGACAGTCCTGAAGGGACTGGAACACAGGTGGAATCTTAGCTTCCCGCGCTTCTTGTTAAGTTCTATTTCTTAGGCAATTGTCTGACTTTAGTTGTATTATGTTAAGCAATTCTTTGTTTGTTATGCAGCAATAGCTAACTAATATATAACTGTTCATATAGCTTCCCCTTCACTTATGTGTATTGTTGATGTATTACACTGGTTGAGTCTAACTGTAATCTGAAGTTTCTTTGAAGCTGCTACTCTGATTTGTCATGGAGTGGGCCTTGTCACACAGCAAAGCACAGACAGAGGGCTAGGGTTTCTGTGTGTACTGGGAAAGCAAATGCTTGCCTGTGAAGAAAAGGCCACAGTTCCTGCTTTCTTGGAAAGCAGCAACCAGTTGCTTTCTGTGCTCAGAGAGAGGATAAGTACTCGGTTTAGGACAAGGTTGTGTATACAAAGCCCAGCTGGCACAGGTGATGCAGAGCAGTGGAAGGCAGGAGAAATCATCTAACACCTCCCAGGAAATGGAGGTAATTTGCAAGTTGAAAGAGACAAGTGTGACCCTTCATGTGGTATGCAGAACTGTCATGAGGCACTGTGTCATGATTTAATTGGTGATGTCTTTGTGCCCCATGAAATCATGGCATCTTAGAATCAAATGTAGCTTCCACTTGTTAAAATTGAGCATTTTTTATGTCTTTATCTGCACGCTATGTCATCAATTCCCAGATATAGCAGTGACAGTGGCTTTAGTTTAGTTTAATTAAATTAAGTTTTTGGCACAGGGCCAAGAGCCTGGATGTGGGACAGAGCAGGTACGATTAATCCTATTGGCCAGAATGTCAGATGAAGCGTCATGACCTTCGCACTCATGGCTTGGCCACAGGACGTGGGGCAGAGGTTCCACCTCTATTCTTTCATTTCTTGATTGATTCATACTCTACAACCCTGAGACACAGAAATTCAGGCATCAGTGGTGCTTACTGGCATATGAGGAAATAAAGGACATGCCAGTTTTCCGTGGGTGGCCTCGAGGCACCCCCTGGTTGGATGCTCTGCAGTCACCTCACTGCAGCAGGGTCTCATGTTTTCATCCTAGCCCAAGGCTCTTCAAAGTTGGCAGCCATGCTGGTATCTTGGCTTCTGGGAACCCACAGAAGGCAGGGCTGGCTCCCCAGCTTGGAAACATGCTTGTTGCTGGGTATGGGATGTGAACACGTGCCCATGGAACATGTGACACTTCCAGTCCCCAAGACCACTGCCCATCACATGGCCTGTCTTGGCTCCACCTCACCCAGATCTGGCAGGCATGATGCCCATGGTCTATGGGGACCTTTTTCTCTGGGCTGAGGCTGCCTACCCTAGCAGCAGCTAACAAATTCATGTTGATGGCAGGTATTAGATATGGAGCTTATAAACAGTTCTGCTTCAGGTGGAAGTTTGCATGGTCATTGTCATCCCTATCATCACTATGTGAACTACTGCCAGGGAAGGCAGAGAATGTGACTTGAGAATGGGCTGCCCTTGACTGCAGATCCTGCCATGGTCACTTAGCTTCCCTTAACCACAGGTGAGCATTAGGGCCTCCTGACCCCCAGTGCCTCAGCGTGCTCCCAGGTTAGCCCAAGTCCAAATGTCAACATCTGAAGAGCAGAGGCCAGGGCTGACTTTAAAATGGGCTGGAAGTGAACAGTGCTAATGGACATTTATTTCTGCATGTAGCTGACTTTCCAGACTGCTGGAGGCCATTGTGGAGACAGGATTGCCACTGTAGGCCAGTAGCAGGAAGGTATCTTCTTTTAGTGCATTTCTGCAATTTCAGTCTGACTTGACTTTGAGGGGTGGGCAGAGGGTTTAGCTCTCCATCCCCTCTTCCAGGCCCCAGGAGAGCAGTGGAGTCACAATGAGCCATATGCACCCCCTTGATGTGACACCTCTTTCTGCAAGTGACTCTCAGGCCCTGAAACCTAGGAGCAGCATCCTCTGCTGTGACCTGCAGGAAAATGTCTGTGCCTGGCTACCCATGTCCCCTTACTCTTCCCTATGCACGCAATCTTCTGACGGTCAGGGGTTAGGACTTAGGGTTATATCTAAGGACAGGGCTCAGTCTAGACTAGAGGCAGAGCTTAACCAATACCAGGATCAGGGCTCTGCCTGTGAGAAGATTAAGGCTCAGTTCCTGGTCAGGGTCAGGGCACAGTATAGACCAGGATCAGGGCTCAGTATGGACCAAGATTAGGACTCAGTATAACTTTCTGGGGGCCAGGGACAGGATCAGGCATCAATCTGAGGCTGGAAGCCAGGGCACATGTCCACCCTCAGGGTCACTCTGGCTACTGTATGGAGCCCATCCCAGGGCCTGTGCTATTCTCATTTTCCCGTAGCCCATGTAGCACTGGGCAAGTGTAGCCTATGCAGCCCTGAGCATCAACCAGTGAGTGTATGCAGAGCAGCCCCTTCCTGGCTGGTGGACCCTGAGCCAACTGGGCAATGGGAGGAATGATGCAATTGAAATGGACTCTCAATCAGCTCAGGAAGGCTTGGTGTCCCTCCTTGGCATCCTGGCCTGTCCTAAGAGAGACCCTTGTCAGGAGGGCCCAGGTCCTTGGGGAGGAGGGAGCTACAGAGTCCTTGGTTCCCCAGGCTCCTCCAAGGGGTCTGTCTGCATACCCTCACTCATTCAGGGACTTTCTGGGAATCAGGCCATGCACTGCTTTATTGAAACCATTCATCAAAGGGAGATGCAAAAACAAAACAAAACAAAAACAAAACAAAACAGGAGGTACAGGAGGGAAGATGAGGATATGGAGGAAGAAGCTATCTGGGTGCAGAGTGGGAATGTCTTCTGCAGGACAAATGGGGTAAGGTTGGAGGGTCTGCTTCTGGATATGATGGCTCTGCCTTGGTTTCCTTGTGGTGCTTAGGCTGTGAAGCTCTGGGGCTGGATGTTTCTCAACAGTGGCAGTAGTGAAGGGTCACAGAATTTACCAGATTTAAACTGTGCTTCCATGGACATAACCCGTTTCATTTCCACTTTTCCTTGCAGGAAGAAGCTACTGTTCTGTTACATATGAGGAAGTTAACTTGCAGAGGGACTCAGCAGGTTGTCCAGTTTGAACCCAGCCATTCATAGAATCCCCATGGCAGCTGTCAGGCCCACCAGTAAGCATTGGCCCAAGTCTGGTTAAGTAATAGGCCCTTATGTCTGCCCTTGTTACAGTCTTATGGGTAGGGACTACCATTATTTTCATTTTACAGATGAGGAAACTGAGGACCAAGGCCACTTTGGGGGACATGAGGGGACAGCTTGATCTCTCTGTGCTGTGTCATTTGGGATAGCCAATGCTGATTCCTCACTTTGGTGTGACTATGAGCGGCCTTTTGCATCCCATCCGGCTCACTTCTTTGTCCTGAATTTATGGACTCGGTCCTCCAGGGGATCTGGGCATTCATACAATGTGACCTTATTTGTAGACCCAGCCCAGCCTCTCAAGTGCAGATCATCACCATGAGTGGAAACCCTGCCAAGTACAGTGGGCTGTGGGGTCCACAGTGCCTCCTACTGATGCACTCATGCCCAAGAGTCCTGAGGTGGGTGCTGACTTCCCTGTGGGGATGAGGACTGGGGCCCCAAGAGCTGGATGTTGGGGTGGGTTGGGCATTGTGCCAGTGATACAAGAAGGAGGTGAGGGTGAGTGCAGGAGAATAAAACTATGCTGCTAGCATTCAGCAGTGTTTGGACAGCATCGTGATCACCACCGCCACTGCGTCACAACATAGTAGGAGCAGAATGGCCACTTGCACCTGAAAGGCAGAGATCACTGTCATTGTCTCAGCATGCAGACAAGAACTCTGGAGCTCAGAGAGGCCAGGCATCCCTGCCTAAATACAGTGTCAGGGCAGGCCAGGGCTTCTGTCACATGTCAGAGAACCAAGTCCCCTGATATTGTAGAATAGGGGTGAGGAGGAAGGTCCCAAAGGGCACTTTGGGGGTTTGCCCATTTTGTTGATCATTTCACAGAACTAGCTTTTGTTTCATTGTCTTTTATTTATTGTTTTTTTGGTTTTCAACTACACTGATTTCAGCTCCTTTGTTTTTTCTTTTCTTCTGCTTGCATTTATTTGCTCTTCTTTTTCTAGGTTGATGCAGGAATATAGATCAGTTCTTTGAGATTCTTCCTCTTTTCTTTTTTTTTTTATTTTAAAGAGAGTAGAGCAAAACAAAACAAATCAGAGCTACGCAGATCACAACAAAGCAATGCAAGCAACACAGGATTTCAAAACAAGACAACAGGAAATCAACAGTGGCTACCATAATGTCTTCTGTTCTCCCTGAAATAGTTGTCCATATCTTCACACACAATGAATTCAAACAAAACTAAACAATATAAAACTGATCAAAACAAAGAATGAAAGCATTACCTCTTTTCTAAGGTAAGCATTTAGTGCTAGAAAAATCTCTCTGACCACTGCTTTAACGGGTTCCCACAAATTTTGACCTGTTATATTTTCATTTTTATATAATCTATATACTAAAAAAAACATTTTTCCTAATGATTTCTTCTCTGACTTGTGAATTGTTTTCATGATTATTTTCCGAATGTCTGGAGATTTTCCTGTTGCCTTTTTGTGATAGATTCCAGTTGGATCCATTGTGCTGGAGACCACACTCCGTGGTGTCTTGCTTTTTAATTTGCTAAGGTTCACTTCATGGCCCAGGATGTGATCTGTTTTGACCCACGTTATGTGGGCCTCAGAAAGAATGTACCATCTGCAGTTGGACAGAGGGGGCTATTGATGACCAGTTGCTTTACAGTCCTGTTTCACTCTTGTCTAGTTATTTTATTGCCAGCAGAAGAGGACTGACACCTCCAACTGTAACTGCAAATTGGTCTGTTTTTCCTTTCCACTTTGTTTTTGCTGCTGCAATTTGCGGCTCTATTGTTTGCTACATATACATTTGGGATTGCTTTGATTTTTGGTAAATTGATAACCTTTTAGCAGTGTCTAGCCATTTTTTTTTTGTACTGGAGATCGAACTCATGATCTCATGCTTGTCTGGCAGGTGCTTACACTGCTGAACTAAATCCATGGCCCTGTTTCTCTGTATTTTAGTGGTTGCTGTAAGAATGGCATTATGTATACATAACTTTTCACAGTCTATTTGTATCTTTGTATTATTCATTTGAGAAAGGAAGACCACAAGCTTCCTTTTATGTTCTTTTATTTTTCCTGTTTATAATGTGTTTAAAACACCTTCTGTACTCAGATTTAGAGCCCTAACAGTGTCACTAGTTGAACTATCAAAACTAATATAGGAAGCTTACAAGGAGAAAGAAAATTTACTGCATTTAGCTACATTTTGTTTATTCAGTTGTCATTTCTTCCTGTTGGTGTTCCACAATTCCCACTTTTACTACTTCTTTTCTGTTCAGAGAAACCCCACTAGCCATTCCTCACAGGCAGGACGGCTGGTGACAATTTCTCCTAACTTTCCTCCTCCTCCCAAGAATGTCTTGATTTCCATTTCATTCCTGAAAGGAGCTTTTGCTGGGTATACAGTTCTTGGGTGACAGCTCTTCCCTTTCCATACTTAAAAAATGTGGTGTTACTTTCTTCCAGCTCCCATGATTCCTGGTGAGAAACACACTGTGCACTGTCATCCTATTTGCCTTTTCCTATGGACAAGGTCTTGCCCTTCTCTGGTTACTTTCCAGATCTCTCTCTCTCTCTCTCTCTCTCTCTCTCTCTCTCTCTCTCTCTCTCTGTATTGTCTTGTTTTTAGATGATTTGTGAGTTTCCTTGGGATACCTTGTTGGGCTCAAGCATGTTCTTGAATCTGTGTGTTTATGTCTTGCCTAATTTGGAAAGTCTTTAGCCATGAATTCTTCAAAGACATTTTCATGCCTCCCTCCCTCCTTCCCCTTCCTTCCAGGACTTTCGGAATGACAATGTGGTCTTTTGCTGTGGTCTACAACTCCCTGAGGTATGTCTCATTTTCCAGCACCTTCCTTTCTGTTGCCCATACTGGCTGAGCCCCCTTGAACCTTTAAGTGCACTGTTCCCTCTGGCTTCCTCCTTCTGCTGGGGAGCCATATGCTGAATTTTGAAAAATTTTGTAATTTGTATGTCTATAATTAAATTTGGTTGTTCTATTTTCTCTTTTTGCTAGAACTTTCTATTTCTCTGGTGATGCTTTCTATTTTGTCATTGGTGGCAGGCGCATTCGTGATTGCTCATTGACATTTTTCATGACAGCTGCTTTAAACTCCTCTGGCTCATTCTAACATCCAGCTTCTTGGGGTCAGCCCCTCTCATCATTAATCACTCATTTTAAGATCTCCTGGCTCTCGACAAGACTAGTGCTTCCAGATGGAAACCTGGACATCTTGGGCATCATGTTCTGACATGCTGGATCCTATGTAAACTTCTATTTTGGTGACTTCTGATACTGCTCTGTAGAAGGGGATGTCACCTCCTGGCTGCCAGGTGGGATAAATGTCTAGGTGCTCTGTTGATATCTTTTGTTACCATGTGGTACTGATGATATTGTTGCCCTAGTAGGAATGAAGATCATGGATCCCCACTTGACTTTTCTAAGGCCACACTGACAGGGAGGGAGGGGAAGAAATAGAGCAGTGACAGGGAGATTCAGAGGGATAAGAAGGAAACAGAGGAGATGGCAATAAGGAATGTAGCAGAGATGCCAAGAGTGAAGTTTCTGGAGAGTGTGAGATCAAGACATGGGGCAGAGAGAAGACTCCATGAAATAGAGACAGAACCAGCCTGCATGACTGGGGATTCAGAGCCACATGCACCTGGAGTCACAGATAAGCCAGTTTTTCTGGCTCTCTAGGGAAAAGCGAGACAGGGCCCCAAAGGTTGGTCTGCTGAGGAGGGCCTGGAGCTGCCTCTTCACCTCCCACTCACTCCTCTGCCTCTAAGATCCTGGGATACTGAGATCCTCTGCTTTCTCTGGGTTGGTATGGGACCATAGCAGGCTCTGTCTGTTCAATGGAGAGGGTTCTTAGAAAGTGTAGATTCTGTAATTAGAGCCTTGTGCAGCTGCTTGATCTTGGACTTGGTCCCCAGAACTGTGAGCAGTGACTCCCTGTTGTTTATTTTTATTTTATTTTATTTTTTTTATTTAAAAGAGAATAAAACAAAAGGGGGCAGTACAGAGCAGATCAGAACAGGACAACATAGGCAACACAGTACTTTACATTAAGTCAACTGGACATCAACAGTATCTAACACCATATCTCTTACTCTGCTATAGTTGAGCATAGTTTCAATTACAATAATATCAAACATAACACAAT
>PVJX010031561.1:0-21126 GCA_004027295.1 Dolichotis patagonum
TTTACTCAGCAAATTATTCACATTGGAATCATTAACGTCAATGAAAAGTAAGCTGTATGCATTCTTATAAACTTGTTTATTAATTCCTTCATATTATTATGTATATACCTACAAGAGGAAATGAAAAGTCACATGGAAAAAATTTTAAGTGTATGTGGAACTTTCCACTCCATGTGCATACTGAAATCTAAACTCAAGGGAGAAATATTAATAAAACAATGCTTTACTTCCTAACATATGCACAAGTGACTACACATAGATATGTTAGCTTAATGGACTTTCATATGATTGAATGCAAAGAGAAACTTAAAGTTGGGTGTGGTGGCACATGCCTTTAATCCCAGGACTGGGGAGACTGAGGCAGCAGGATTGTTGCAAATGTGAGACAAGCCTAGACTACAAAGTGAGCTCAAGACTGGCCTGAACTACATACCAAGACCTTGTCTCAAAAAGATATAAAAAAAGGGCCTTGAAAAATACAGAATATACACATGGACACTTTGTCTTTTATTCTGAAGGACATCAGGATTCTCAGCAAAAATGTCAATCTTGACATGAAATGATGAGCCAAAATAAATATTTGCTTTATGAACTTCTGACTATGGAGTACTGTGTTGATGAATTGAAATGGACTGACAACTTTTTGTTTCACTGTTATAGAAACTATCAGATCATTTTCCAACATAACTGACCACTTTATATTTGCAATATCAGTTTGTGAGTTTCTTTACATCTTTAGTAAAAGTTGTGTCTGTTCTTCCTGTGTTCCTGATAATATTCTTTAACCTGCAATTATTGCAACCTTAGTGTGGGACATGGTTCAGTGAATTTCTTTTTTTTTTTCATTTTAAGTATTTAAGCAAAGAGTGGACAGTAAAATAGTAGTTTATTTATTTAAAAAAAGCAAGCCAGCTTTAACTCATCTTTTAAAGCCATTAGCATTAGGCCATGTAATCATTAACACATCAGATATGATACAGCTTCTAACTTTTTATAACAATTTTGTAAGCTGTTACTAAAAAGTTAAATCAGTTGTCATAATGTAAAGTATTAACTTTAAGGTGTCTTACAATGGCGAACAGATAGCTAGGTGTGGTAGTGCATGCCTAGAATCCCAGAGCTTATAGGATCGCCATGAGGTCAATGCCAGGCTGAGGCATATAATGAGTTCAAGACCAGCCTAACCCACAAAGTAATACCCTGTCTCAAAAAACAAACCAAACCATATATCACCCTCAGTCACCAGAGAAGGAATATCTATTTACTTTTAGGGGTGTACTTGGGATCAAACTTATGACCTCATGCTTGCCAAGCAGGCTCTTATGCCACTAAACTAAATCCCCAGCCCCAAGAATGAATATTTAAAACTTACCTTTAAAACTTGTTCCCCATCATTTGACAAGATTTTTAAAAAATATTTTTACTGTCTTTCTTGAATAGTTATTTAAACTTGTTAAAAGATTAGGAATCTTTTGTTATTATATTGGTGATAAATACATATATGTATATGTATATGTATGAAATATATACTTTGCAAACATTTTTTTGAGACAGGGTTTCAGTATGTGATTCAGACCATCCTTGAACTCACTGCATATTCCAGGCTGGCCCCAAATTCATGACGATCCTCATGTCTCAGCTCTCTGAGTGCTGGGGTTACAGGCATGCAGCATCACACCTAGAGTTATAAAATGTATTTAAAAGACCAAATATATTTGTACCAGGGATTAAACTCATGACCTTGCACTCTCCAGGAAAGTGCTCATGCTGCTCAGCTAAATCCCCAGTGCACCCAAATATATTCTTTTTAAAAATTTTTTTTATTTTAAAGAGGATAAAACAAAAGAGAATATAACAAAGCAAATCAGAACAAAACAATGAAAGCAACACAGCACTTCACAACAAGACAACTGGATATCAACAATAGCTACCATAATGTCTCTTTTCTTTGAAATAGTTGAGCATACCTTCACACACAATACTATCAAACATAACAATATTGTATAAAACCATTCAAGAGAATGAGGGCATTACAGGACTTCAAAACCAAATAAAAGGAAATGAACAATGGCTACTATAACATCTCATTTTCCTTAAAAAATTTGTTTAGATCATCACACATAATAAAATCAAATAAAATGCAACAAGATAGAACCAATCAAAACAGAAGAGCAAAACATAGTAGGACTTCAAAACAAAATGATAGTAAATCAGCAATGGCTGCCATAATGTCTTGTTTTCTTCAAAATAGCTGTTCATACCATCACACATAATAAAATCAAACAAAACAGAATAAAACCAATCAAACCAATGAATGAAAGCATTATAAGACTTCAAAGCAATATAATAGGAAACCATGATTACCATAAAATATTCAAAATAGCTGCCCCTACTGTCTGACAGCATAAAATCTAACAAAACAAGACAGAACAAAGCCAAACTTAACAAAATTGTGTAAACAATGTGAGAGTTCAAGATAAGACAATAAGAAATTGACAGTAGTTTCCACCTTTCCCTCCTAGGTGTTTCCTCCCCTTTGCTCTTACATTAACTATTTCGCTTTTGGATCCCATTAACTCCTTCTGTTTCTTATGCTAGGATTCATGCATATGAGTGCGAACTGTTTTGGTCATGAACATGATCTCCAGTAGCGTCCATTTACTTATAGGAGCCTTGAGATTATTCTACTTTATAGCTTGGTTGCTTTCTACTGCATGAAAATACCGTATCTTTCTTATCCATTCTGCAGTTGATGGACAAGTTACTCTTGCTTTTTTTTTTTTTTTTTTTTGGCCTCCTGTCACATAGTACAATTGTTTTTCTCTCCTTTGATTTTCAGTCTATGAATTTCCTTTCCAGTTAGATGTGTTTCTTGTGTATAGTACATTGATGGATCTTATTTCTTGATCTATTTTTCCTGTGTTTCTTTTTATTTTATTTAATTTTTTAAATTTTTTATTAATTTGAAGGTAGTAAAATACAACAGAACAGGGTGGAATAAAGCCAATTGAGACAGTGTAGTGAAATTGGTACAGAACTTCACAGCAGGTTACTGGGATAACAGTAATAGGTACCATTGTATATCTCATTATCTTCACAATAGTTGTTCTTTCAATCAGGTATAGCAAAATCAAAGGGAATACAGAATATTATAGAACGTATCAAAACAGAATATTGAATAGAGCAATACCATTAATCAGGACAAAGTAAAACAGTGATAACAAATATTTGCCTTCAAAGAGATGGTAGAAGGAAATCCCCCTTATTTGCTATATTACATATAGTCAACCTTCCAAGAGATGTTCAGATCTCTGGCTCCCACTTGCTAACGGGAGGAGAGGGGGATGGGATGTTTGATTCTCAGGCCTCATGCCAGTAGACTCACAGCCACTTACCAGGTCGGTGAGCTGGTTGCTTGGTTTCCCAGCGCCCTAAGTTCCAACATGGCATGGATCTCAGAAGATGTTGCTTGTTCTGGCCCTGGGGTGGCTGTGGCTTGCCAGACCACAGCCACTTACCAGGGCAGCAGGCTGGTTGCTTAGTTTCCCAGCACCCCAAGTTCCAACATGGCGTGGGTCTCAGGAGATGCTGCTTGTTCTCACCCTGGGGTGGCCCTGTGTTTCTTTTTATTGCTGACCTAAGGCCATCTACATTAATGGTTACAACCAGCATACATTGGTTTGTCTCTGCCCTGCTATTGTCCTATTGTTGGCCCTCCACTTTTCCCCTTCATTCAATTGCCTATCTTGTTTGGCAATCTTCCTCTGTTGCTGTTCCTGGAACTATGGTCATCTTTATCTCTCTCTAGAGTATTCTTTAGTACTCTCTGTAGGGTTGGTTTGGTAGTCATGAATTCTTTCAGTTGTTCTTTATCATGGAAGTATCTTATTTTTCCACCAATTTTGAAAGATAGTTTTGCTGGTTAGATCAATCTGGGTTGAAAGTTGTTTCTTTTTAGGGTTTAAAACACTTCATTCCAAACTCTTCTTGACTTGATGGTTTTGTTGACAAGTCTGCTGTGTTTCTGACTGATTTTCTTTTATAGGTGATCTGTCTCTTTTCTCTAACTGCTTTAAATATTCTGTTCTTGTGCTGCATTTCTGGGATCTTGATTATTATATGTCTGAGTGTAGATTTACTTTGGTTATGGCTAGTTGGAGTCTTATATGCTTCACTTATATGCATGCCAGATCCATTTCCCATGTTTGGGAAGTTTTATTCTATTACTTCTGTGAATATCCTTTTAACTTCATTGTGTTGATCCTTGCTTCATCATTGATAGAAGACAGAATCTGGTAGCAGACAGTTGGGGTTGTTGCTGTGACTATACCAGGTGATGTCATTCTAGAGCCTTTGCAAAGGGCTTGTGTCAAAAGTTTGGAAAGGGTCAGAGATGTTGACTGAAAGAGTAGTGCTAGAATGCCATAAATATGGGAGATTCTGGTGAGAGTTCAGAAGACCAAAAGCCTGATAAAAATCTTGCCAGTAAAGACCAGTTTTAGGTGGTTTCTGCTGGGAAGGAGGACTGCATTGGCTGTTAGACTCCAGACATTGTGTGTGCTATGACTTGGCAGAAAGTTTGTCTCTATTTTGCTCATGTCCAGAGACTGCCTGACACAGAGATTAAGGGTGGTGGACTAACTAATCTGGAAGAAGAAATTTCATTGTATTTTAATGTTGAGGTGATAGAATGGCTACTGTTGAGAGATTTTAGCCAGATTTATGTTGTGCATCAAGAGCAAAGATCCTGGCAGGATGATTTAAAATGTGAGTGTGGGCAAAAATAAGGCTCCTCTAAAGCTGTGGACTGTAAAGATAGAGCTGAGATCTCAATTGCTGAGAAGGAACAGAACAATAGAAAAGATGGCCTGGTGGCATCATGGGAAGCCATGGGTCTCCATCTTTTGGAGTCTCAAAACTGCAAAAGACTTTGCTTTCAAGAGAAATCTGCAGAGTGTCATATTCCAGTATGACAGCAGAGGCCACATGGGGTTCTGAAATGGCAGCAGCATAAAAAATTTGTTCCTCACAATCATGTTCAGAGTGCTCAGTGATCCAGGCACTCAATGCCTATAGCCAAGAGAAGGGGAAGTCTGGCTACTGCTCTAGTTGGCAGCAGACGTCATCATCATCTCCTGGCACTGATTATAGGTGCATACAGATGCAAGAGTTCCAAGTTTGAAAAGACATCAAACCCTATTTCAAGAGGACTGGAACAACAGGCAATGTGCCCCTGAAAGGGCAGTGTGTGAAGCTGTGAGTTTGAAGCCAAAGGTGCAGTGGAGACCCAAGAGGTTTGAAAAAAAC
This sequence comes from Dolichotis patagonum, assembly GCA_004027295.1. Taxonomy (NCBI): domain Eukaryota; kingdom Metazoa; phylum Chordata; class Mammalia; order Rodentia; family Caviidae; genus Dolichotis; species Dolichotis patagonum. The sequence goes on from PVJX010031561.1 coordinate 5,308, forward strand.
AGGACTGTGGATCATCTAAGGAAAGCTGGCCTAAGAGAGAAGCCATGGAAGATACAGCCCTCTGGAATGTCACTGGGGGCTCAGTCACACAAGCCTTTTGGAGCTTACAACATCACAGATTGCTTCAAATGTTCCACATGGACATATAGAACTTAATGTTTGCCCTGCTGGATTTTGAATTTCCTTTAGTCTCATTCCTTTGTATCCCTCTTTTTGTACACTTTGGAATGGTAATGTTTATCATGTGCCATTGAATGTTAGAAATGTTTAACTTTGTTTTCATTTGTACAGGGGTTCCCAGATAACAGTTTTCCTTACCGCTTGGAAGAGACTTGGGACTTGGACTTTTCAGTGAATCTGAAACTGAAAACACTTTCAGATGGACTAAATGTCTTTCCCATAAAGAGATATACATGGGGATCCATGGATGGAATGATTTGGGTTTTCATGTCCCCCAAAGCCTCATGCAATCAGAAGGGAGTGGGCTTTTCAAAGGCACCTGAATATAGCATTTGTCATTGATTAATTATCTAATACTGGGATTGACAGTGTGAGTGCTGCAACCACCCAGGGCCAAATAACCTATATACAATATAAGGGAGACTGAAAAAGGATTGCTCCTCCCTTTTTTCCTCTTTTGCTCTGATCACATTTGGTGTCTGTCACAGCCACCATGAGCAGTTGTTCTTTGGCCATGCTACTCGGTCTTGAATTCAGCAGAGTATGGACAGAAACCTTCATGATCTGTAAGCTGAATAAACCTTTCCTTCCTTCATTTTGGGTATCAGGTGTCTTGTCTCAGCAGTGAGAGAAAAGTAAGAAAAATGCCATTATCACAAAAAATAAATATGACACAAAGAAAGATGAATTAAGAAAAAAAGACCTAGAATAGCAAAGGCAATTCTGAGCAACAAAGGCAAGGCAGGAGGCATCACAATCCCTGACTTGAAGTTATACACAAAGCTAATGTAATAAAATCAGCATGCTACTGGAACAAAAACAGACCTGAAGATCAATGGAATAGATTAGAAGATCACAACTACAACTACAAACACACTCAGCCACCTTATCTTTGATTAAGGGGCCCAAACACATTCACTGGAAGAAAGATAGTCTCTTTAATAAATGGTTCTGGAAAAACTGGTTCTCCATATGCCAAAAACTAAAACTAGACCCATACCTATCATCATGTACTAAGCTAAAGTCCAAATGGATCAAAGATGTAAATATTAAAGCAAAAACACTAAATCTGCTGGAAGACAAAATAGGTAGAAATCCTCAAGGCATAGGGTTAGGTAGACAGTTTATGAACAAAAATCAAACCACATGGCAAATACTTCCCAGAATCAATAACTGGGATCTTGTCTTATTAAAAATGTTTTGCATGTCAAAAGAAACCTCCAATAGAGTAAAAAGGAAACCCGTGAATTTTGAAAAAATCTTAGTCAACTGTCCATCAAAGGACTTCTGTCTAGAACATATAAAGAATTAAAAAAAATCAGACCCTCAAAATTCAAAGACCCAATCCTAAAATAGGCATCTGAGATGAATATACAGTTCTCAGATGAAGAAATACAAATGGCAAATAAATACATGAAAAAATGTTCAGCATCATTAGTCATTAGAGAAATGCAAATTAAAACCACACTGAGATTCCATCTCACTCCAGAAAGAATGGCCAGGATAAAGAAAACTACCAACAACAAATGCTAGAGAGGCTGCGGTGAAAAAGAAACTCTGCACTGTTGATGGGAGTGTAGACTGGTGCAACCACTATTGAGGTTCCACCCTCAAAAAGCTGGGGTGGAATTCCCATTTGACCCAGCTATTCCATCTATGGACATATTCCCAGAAGAACTGGAAACATCATATCACAGTGATATATGTGTACCCATATTTATAGCAGCATAATTCATAATAACCAGATGTTGGAAGCAATCTGCATGCCCATCAACTGAGGAATGGATAAAAAAGATGTGACATTTTTATACAATGGAATATTACTCAGCTATTTTAAAAGATGACCTTGAGGCTTTTATAGATAAATGGAGGCAACTTGAGGCCATACTCATAAGTGAAATAAATCAAATTCACATGTGTAAATACTGTATTGTCTCCCTAGTGTAAGAAATGATAAGAGTACATAAGATACAAAATTCTCAATAAATACAGTGAAAGGGTACATATCTGCTCAAAGGAGAAAGAAATAATATCTCAGGGAAAAGGAGGAAAAAGGAAAAGGAAGGGAAAAGAAAATATCTAAATTTGTATAAACACACTTAGGATAGCTAAGGTGATTGTGCTACAAATTCTATAAATTCTTGGAACAAAGTAGTTAATATTCATAAGATTTGAACAATTTTGCAGGTTTGTGTCTGGTGACCTGAGGAACTCTTGACAATCACTATGAAAAATATCAACCTTAGTTCTGTTCCTAGCACCTTGTTTTGAAGGCCTATATCATCAATGTTTTGGGCTCTTTGCTACTGTTATTTATTTGTCTTTTTTGTTTCTTATTTTTGTAGTACTCTATTTTGTTTTGTTTGTTTTTTCCTCTAATACACAAAGGATAAGTATACATGTAGAGGCTTATACATGCCTAGAACTTCTAAACAGTTTATGAAATTGATTATATTATGTGTGATGAAATGAACAACTACTTCGAAGAAAAACAGACATTATGGTATCTGTTGCTGATTCCATATCATCATGCTTTGAAATCCAGTAATGCTTCTATTCTTTTCAGAGTGGTTTTAGTCTGTTTTGTATTGTTTAATTTCAACATACATGAAGGTATGGACAGCTATTATGAAGAGAACAAGAGACATTGTGGCAGTCTTGGTTGATTTTCCTATTGTCTGGTTTTGAAGGCCTGTAATGCCTTCATTACTCTGTTCTGATCAGTTTTATACTATTTTGTTTTGTATGAATTCATTGTGTGTGAAGATATAGACAATCATTTAGAAGAAAACAAGAGGCATTATGGTAGCCACTGTAGATCTCCTGTTGTCTTGCTTTGAAATCTGTGTCACTTACATTGTTTTCTTCTGATCTACTTTGTTCTGTTTTATTATGTTTAGTTTTATCCTTTTTAAAATAAAAATTAAAAAGGAAAAGAAAAATGACTTTAACTGAAATCACTTTAGAGGACATATGTGCACTAAATTGTACTCACATCTGTATTGTCACACTATCTTCTATAGTTGTTAAAATGACCTAAATCACCACCAATACCTGTGTTAGGCAGTTTTGACTCAGTTTCTGTAACCAAATAGCTCACATAACTTACCAAGGGGGAAATGTTTGCTTTTCCTTGATTTCAGAGGTTTCCTCCCTTGTTCAGCATATTTAATTGTGGTAGTCTTTTGGTGAGGCAGAAACAGCATTAGACAGGCTTGAAAGTAAAAACTGGTCCACTCATGAAGTCAAGAAACAGAGACAGATGTGGAATTGGAGGAAACAGTGAAGACAGAAGTAGAAGAAGGAGGAGGAGAAGGAGGTATAGGAAGACAAAAAAGAAGAAGAGGAATAAGAAGGAAGATGGGAGAAGCAGAAAATGAATAAATAGAAGGTGAGTGGAAGAAATGAGGTATATTGTTTTAGTGCATAATCCTGGGACACTCTTCCTCCAGTATATCTATGATTAATACAATGATGATTCATATAGTGTATCATGGCATTAAATTTGGAAAAACCAAGCACCTAGCCATCAGTTAATTTCCTTCAATGCGTTTGACATTGAAATGAATAACAGTTGAAAGGATAAGATAAAGTTTATTCATAGAATGAAATTTTATTTACAGTGAAGACTTCTTTCATTTGTGACAAAGTATCATCAACTGAAATATATGACATGTAAACAAATTAAAGTTTGACCATATTTTTAAAGTATATGTCTTAGTGACTTTTCTCTCATTGCTGAAACAAAATACCTAATGCAGAAGTGAAGAATGAAAAGTTTATTTAGTCACAATTTCTGGAGGATTTAGTCCATGCTCTGCTGGCTCCAAAGGTTGGTGGTGTGACAGAGGGGCTCATAGCTGGAAGACAGCAAAACAAGAGCAAAATGGAAAGGTGCAAGCCTATTTTCCTCCTTTATATTGTAATTGTTTGCCAGTTACCCTTCCTAGGGAAGGTGAAGCATTCACACTCACAACCTCAGCATTAGACAATGAACCAATCAAAAATTTACATTTGGCTTCCTCTGACAAGCCTGCCCCCCACATGACCACATGAGGTTTTGAGGGGACATCTAGACAAAAACCATAATATTCCACTCCTGGCTGCCAAAGACTCATGTACATTCCTTTATGCAAAAGGCATTTAGTCCATCTTTAAGGATTGCCAAAGTCCTAACAGTTTCAGCATTGCTGAAAAGCACAATTTCCAATTGTCCTCTGAATTGTAAGGCAAACCCTTAGGTGTGAGCCCTGTACAAATGAAAGGCTAGTTAAACACTCCCAACATTCAATGACACAAGGTAAATATTTTCATTCCAAAAGTGACCAACAGGAAGATGTAAAGATTTGGATCAAAGCAAATCCAAAACCCGGCAGAGGAAACATTAAATCCTGTATTTCCATGTGGCACATACAAGCTCCAAAGGGCTTGGGACAAGTTGTGAGTTCCAAAGGGCTTGTGGAACTCTGCCCTTATTGCATTTTTGTTGGTATTAGCTCCCGTGGTTTCTCTCTTGGAGCCTCTTAATAGCCTTCTTGCAGTTTTCCTGAAACTATACATGTTTCTGGCTTCTCTAAACTTCTGGGCTCTCCATTGCCCCTTTGGTTTCACCCTGACAGCTTCATATATTGCCCTTAAGGAGCATACTTCCTGGCCTCCCAGACCTTCTTCTGAAATCACGGTGGAAACCTTAACATCATTACTCTTGCATTGTGCATGTGCATAAAATAAATGCCATGTGGGTAATGCCACGGTCTTCTGCCACAAGGAGCAGGAGCCACACATGGCTGTAGGGGTCCAGTGCTTGGCTCATGGAGCATCAGTTCTGTGGAACAGATTCTCCATGCTGCCACCATTCTACAACATGGCTTTCTGTGACATTTTTCTCAAAGACTTTCACTTTTGTGATTTTGAGGTTTCAGTGGTTAGAGATTTGCTTCTTCTTGTGAAGCTGTCTTTTATATTATTCTATTACTTCTCAGCCATCAAGATCTCTTCTGCTCTATCTTTGCAGTCCACAGCTTGCTGAAGGTTCCCTTCTTGCCAAACTCACACAGTTTTAAATCATTCTCCTGGGATCTTTGTTTTTGAGAATCAAGAGCTAAAAGCCTCCCAACAATAGCCATGCCACTGACTCAAAATTAGCCTGTTTTGAAAATTCTTCTGCCCAATTAATTAGTCTACCACCATTAATTTCAGTCTCTGGCCAAGTCTCTGGACATGAGCAAAATGTAGACAAACTTTCTAGCAAGCCATAGAACACTTCATCTGTACTCCAACAACTAATGCAGTCTTTCCCATCAGAAACCTCCCAAACCTTACTCTGAGAAGAGAGAATCAGCCTAATTTTCTGGCGAAGGGCTGACTAGGAAATTGCATTCCCTGGGATTAAGATCACTTTTTTTAGCCATCCAGGCACTGGCAGGCCTGTGCAATGATGCAAAAGGACATAAGTAATGTTTGCAGATTTTTTTAAGACATGGTGGATGAAATAGTGAACTGTTTTCTCAGCCATTGTTCTCCCTCTCAAGGAATGGGCATCAAGTCTTTCAGTGAGATAAAGGGCTACAAGAACTTAGGGCTCTCCCAGAAATACACATCTACACGATGCTATCTACAGTTCCAGGCAGTAGTGGAAGGACTCTTATGGTGAGATAACTCTTGCCGTGGGGGAGACCTAAATTATAGATAGAATACTGGCTACCTCAGTCACCATGGTTGTAATTATCAGAAACTCCTCATGAGTACCATGACCTGTTCCATCTCTACTGCTCTGCCTGACCAGAAGGTGGTAACTGATTTTCATATTACATTTGTTTTCTATCCTCTGGAGACTTCTATTGGGAAGGTAGGGTTCTGAATAAATTGAAGGGAGTCCGCCAACCTGGTGGAGGATTGAAGTGGGGGTACAAGGGATTGAAGTGGGGGTACAAGGGGGTACAGACATGGAGATAGTGGAGCTGAGGCCTCCTCCCTCATCACAAGGAGAAAATGAAGTATTCTCGAATACATGAGCAGAAGCCTCCACATTAAGGGAAACCTAAACCTCCTTTTCATAAAGAGATCATGGTACAGCAACACATTTTAAACATTAAAAATAATCATGTGATCTGCTGAAGGTCTCTCTTTCTGCTCAGGAGATTTCTCAAATATATATATATATATACATACATACATACATTTCATGATAAATAATTATCCATGGTCAAAATACTATTCTAGTAAGCGAGGATTAAACATGGGTACAATATATGAAGATCTTCTTGCACTCACAGCAGTTACATTCTAAAGAGATAGAGAGCCATGTATGCAATGATTAAGGCCAGTGATTACATAAACTGTATATTACATAAGACCATAATGAACAGTATAGTAATAATTAAACCAAGAGGGGGAAGGAAACATCACTACTTTGGGATGTTTACATTATTAATATATTGGTCAAGGGAAAGTTGGCCAGTAAGATGAGAATTGATTGAACAAAGATTGAGGCATTAATTACTTGAGGATTGAGTGACCCAGGCACCAGAGGATATGTGCTAAGGTTCTGAGGTGGAACTCTGTCTTGCAATTGTGAGAATTTCTAGAGAAAATGTTGGTGGATTACAAAGGAGTGAGAACAAGAGAGAAAGATGAGAGCACTTCAGAGATGCAGTGAAACCATATCAGAGTATAAACATGTGCCCAAACTTTGACTTTTAGTCTGAATAAGATGGAAATTTTTTGAGTGGTTTTTATTAAAATAGTCACATAATTTGAGGTTTTTCCATGGAGAAAGGACTATTCATGGCTATGATAGAACAAGGAAGAATGCAATAGTATACTGAAAAGAAAGGGGGATGGTGGATCACACTAGGGTAATGTCTTTGGTGATTTGGTGTGGAAAGTTACTGTCACTCATGGATAGTCCTCAGAGGGATTCTGTTCTTCTAAAATGGTGAACACAGTGTTTAAATCCCTAGGTTGGGAGCATTTTGTAAAAATATTCATTTGAAATACTGAGAAAACTTCAATACACAAGAAAGAGCACATAATTTATATTGGATTAGTTTTCTTTCAGTACATTTTGTCATATGGAAATAAGTTTCACGACATGGTGGCTTTCCAATAAATAGTTAATCTGCATGTTTTATAACCAGATACAGAATCATAGAATTGTTTTATTTCTTATTCATTGGTAAACACAGACAGAATGCAAGGACTCTCATGGTTTAAATTCAGATACTTGATTTGAATATATTAATATCACCCAATATATCACAGTTGGTATAGAGCACATGAAAAAACTAGTGGATAGCAGAGCCATAAGTCCAATGATTTAAAACAGAAATGTACCTTGGTTCTAGAGAAAGAAGCCATGACCATCCCTTCAGTGCAGTTGAGCTGCTGACCTAGTTGGTGTGTTTCTTCGATGTGTTCTGTAGAGCTCCAGACTCTTGACAGCCACAGGTGCAGAGCAGTGGAAAGCAGGTGGTGCATGTGAACATGGTGTTGAGGGATTTGTATTTAAGTGGTACTCACTAGATACCATGGATTTTCCCCGAGGGTGTTCTTTTGTATGAAAAATGTTAATGGAGTCACATTGAAATATATTCATATGCAGAAAATCAATGATGAATAGTCATAGAAACATCTCATTTTTATAGTCTTCTAAAGAAAAGTTTGAGAGGCCAGGGATAAGCGCCTGCCTGGCAAGTGCAAGGCTATGAGTTCTATCATCAGTACCAAAAAAAAGAAAAGTTTGACACATCTTGCAGATTGTTTTGCTCACACGCTTATTACTTGTACTAGTTTCTTAGTGTAGGTCCAACTGACCTGACATCCAGAATTTAAGAATAAAAGATACATCAGCTCAGTGATTTAGAAATTATAGTCAGCTGTTATTTGAGTCAAAAGTAGATAGAATATGAGAAAGGAAAAGTAAATGAGAAAGGAAAATTAAATAGAATATGTGAACAAGGAAGCGTAGAGTCAAAGGTGTGCCAGCAAGGAAGTGGTAAGGAGAAGGTATGGTCCCCAGTGTCACATGTCCATGCTCAACACAACACTCCACAGAGTCACTGATATTCTACCCACCTCTCAAGCATAATAAGACGTTAATTAAGAATATCACATGATTCGAGGTAACATTTCACTTGCAGAAAAATGTGTTGAAAGACAGAGAGTTTCAACTTATGCAGAGACAACTGCAGGAAAAGGAAGTGAACAGTCTGAAGTCTCTCAGTTTCCCTGCCTGGACACCATGAAATGCATGTATTCTATTATTCCATTCCCCCTCTGGCATATATTTATCTACTTTCATTAAAATGAGTAAATTGAGATATAGTGTGTGAAGAAGTCTTTGCCATGAAGCAAACTACCTTACTGCCAATTTTTACCACTCACTGTATCTAGCCCTCTCTCCATTCGTTGTGTTCTGGCGTTGCCTGAACTCATGATGTTCTCTCACATTATTTCCTCCATGGTATTTTAAACCCAGAACTGTCTTGAGACACTTGCCATTTTGAGTGGCAACACCCAGGAAGAGTCCCCTGGGTTTAGTCAAAAGACAGGAGGAGCCAGTGAAGGTCGTGCGTGCCTCTAATCACAGACTTGAGGAGGCTGATGCATTAGGATCACATAGAGTTTGCAACATATGGAAAGCAGACTAAATTCCACGGAGACACCCTTTCCTCAAAAAGGCAGATGCTGGTCTGCAAAACCTGGAGAAAACACTGCTCAAAGCAAGGCTAGGGCAGGTCAGCATAAGAAATGGCTCTTAAAAACTCTTGGATACACTCTGCCATTTGAGTTTCATTTACACTTGTAAAGCTTGGTTTTTCTTGTCAGTCTTAGCTGAGAGGCCGAGCCAAGGAGCAGGAGCCAATCAGTGTTGAGGGGCGGGGTGTGTGGACTGTCCAATCAGGTGGGCCAAGGGAGGAGTCTCTGTTTCACGGCGCTGAACTCCAGAACCTGAGCACATTGCTAAGAGTCTAGCCAGCTGATGAAATTTCCCTTCTCTGGGGTTTCTCTTGGCTACAGACTGTAGGAAAAGGACCGTGGGAGATTCTCAAGCCACACAATGGTGTGCGATGGGTGCCCTGAGATGGGTCGGGAGGGGATGGGACTGAGGTCCCGCTGGAAGAGGTGGGAACAGCAATGGCTGCTGGAACCTCTCTGCCAGGTCTTCTGTGACCTCCCTTATCTCTAAGGGCTGTATACAGTGAGTTTCTCCTGCCTTGGCTGAGGCAGGTACATTTTTGGTGCTCAGCACTGTTTTCCCAGGGCTATGTTGGCAGCTCAGAATTTAGTTTCAGGCAGCTCCAAGCCACAGTTACCTCTTCAGTTGAACATGGAGAGTGGGAGTTGTGTGGGGACCTTGTTGAGAGGAGGCATGAGCTGGGGGAGCTGTGGTGCACTGCTTTGTGATCCCATTCCCTGATGTGTGCATTGCTCAGAACCTTGAACTTAGGACTTTTGTTCTCAACTGGATTTCACACGTTTTTTAACAGTTTCTTTTCAAACTTGAAACCGAGTCTAAATTGCCAGACTACATTGAATCCTTTTGCCGTATTCTTTTTGTTTCTGTTGTTTAATTTTTTTAAAATTTTATTTTAAAGAGAATAAAACAAAAGAGGGCAGAACAAAGCAGATTAGAACAGAACAAAATAAGACAACCGGACATTAACAGTAGCTATCAAAATATCTCTTTCTCTGCTATAGTTGAGCATAGTTTCAAATACAATAATATCAAACATACCAAAATAGTATAAAACCATTCAAAAGAATGAAAGAATTACAGGACATTCTGAACTGAATGATCTGAACAGAGAATGATCAATGGCTACTATAATATCTCGTATTTGTGATAGCTCGGTCTCCGGAATAAAATCCAAGGAAGCAAGAGGTTTAATTTGGGGAGCAAAGGCTTTATTCAGGCGGCCTGACGATGCAGTTTCCTCAGGATCGACCCGAAGACTGCGCGCCTTACAGCTAAGGGGAGTGGCTTTTAAAGCTAAAAACCACAGGAATGCTGTCACTGTTGACGTAGCCAGATAGAAGCTGGGCCACACAGAACTTTTTGTAATTTTCTTTGAAGTTAAGCATTTTTACAGAACAGCACTATTAGCACATTTTATGATTGACCACCGGGTAGGGAAGGGGGTTACCAGAAATTGAAACCTAAGGCCTTTATTGCCTTTCGGGAAATTGAAACAACCTAGATAGATAGGGAGGGGGTTTTGTAAGGCTGATTTCCAGTAAAAGGAAACTTAAGCAATTCCTAGGAAATGACGGCGCATACAGAACAGAATGGCGGCGCTTTGGTTAAGACTTAGGCTATAACAGTATTCAATAAAAAAATGTGTTTATACTATCACATATATTAAAATCCCAATAAGACACAACATGATAGAACTGATGGTAATAGCAGAGTAGAAGCACGGTAGGACTTCTAAGCAAGGCGATATTAAATCAGCAATGGCTGCCATAATGTTTTGTTTTCTTCAAATCAGCTGTTCATACCATCACGCATAAAAAATATGGAATACTTCACGAATTTGCGTGTCATCCTTGTGCAGGGGCCATGCCAATATTCTCTGTATCATTCCAATTTTAGTATATGTGCTGCCGAAGCGAGCACTGTTATTTGGTTTTTGAGATAGAGTCTGAAACTTAGAGTGGAGTCCAGCGCGGCTGCAAAGTCAGGAGTCCTTTTGCCCAGGACTAGCAGGTGCTGGGAATTACAGACTGGCAGCATATAACCTGGCTTGCAGTGAACTTTTAACCTTGACTCTGCTTCCTGGAGTCAGATGACAGACATGTGCCACCCTGCTGGCTATGATGGGGGTTCTCTAGGACTACTGGTTTTCCTTTTCATGTTTTGTTCATTTTTAAACACCATTGTTAAGCAGCTTTGCCATGATTTGTTAAGTGAAATTTCATTGACGGCCATTCTGGGAAGTGGAGCAAGACACAGTGCAACATAATGTAAAAATAGTGGGACTGTGTCTCCAATCTAACAGAACTTGTGTGGCATGCATAAGGCTCTGTATTTAAACTGCAGTTCTGCAGTATTTAAAAATTGATAATCATTCAGTTAAAATATACTTCTATTTTTGACATACAGGAATGTCAAGTACATACTTGCCAGGCACCTGTTGTAAACTGATGTGAACCACCATTTGGGAAAAAGTGCACACTTTACTAATGCTAAGACCAAGTATTACTGGTTAGTAATATTTTTAGGAATTGTAGGAACATATAGCGAACCATAAATAATTTTGAGCACTGTGCAAAAATTAATGTATTTTACTAAGAACATATTTTTGAACAAGAGTCTTTTATCCCATCGCAATATGCTTATTTGCACCCATACAAATATAAGTAATATACGATGCAGTAATTTAGCTAAGCAATTTAGTTTTACAAAATAGTAATGAGAATCATGGTGAATTGCATTATATTTGGTTTTTTAAATCTTTTTATTTGAAAGTGAAAAAAGATACAGTATTTGAAAGCAAAATTATAGAGATTAAAAATGATTAATATATTGTACAATGTTATCTTCAAAGTTTTTAATCAGATAGCAAAATATACACATAAAAAATGCTTGAACTATAAAAACAAAAACCATACATTTTGAAGAGCTCACAGAGATTAGTAGTATAATTATGTATCTATGTGTGTATATATATATATATATATATATATATATATATAATCTTTCCCTCCTTCCTTTGATTTCTTTGCATTGGAATAATAACATTTTCAACAATAAAGAAAAGTTCATAATAGTATTTCACACAACTGGAAATATAAAAGATAATTAAAAGTAGATGTCTAAATACATATACTTTCCTAAGACATTATTATTATTATTATTATTATTATTATTATTTGGGGTTTTTTTGATACAGGGCTTCACTATGTAGTTAAGGATAGCCTTGAATAGAGTATGTTGTCCCGACTGTGCTCAAACTTACGGAGATCCTCCTCCCTCATCCTCCAAGTCCTGGAATTACTGGAATGTTCCACCACACATACCTTAGACTTAAATCGGTTTTAAAAAACTTTAATTATAACAAGACTGGAAAGCACTAGAAGTATTTCGAAAATTTAAAACTTTTGAAAAGTTTTTCTGTACATTTAAATAAAAACAAATCAATAAGTGAAGATGGCTGTTTTAAAAAATGATAATACCATTCTACCTGTTTTAAATTTTTAAAAAGTTTGTGGAACAAATTTTGTAGTTAGAAATTTTTTTAAGGTAGTAGAAATACAACAGAACAAGACAGAACAAAGCCAATTGAGACAGTGCAGTGAATTTGGTACGGAACTTCACAGCAGGTTACCGGGATAACAATAATAGATACTATAGCATATCTCATTATCTTCACAATAGTTGTCTAGTCAATTAAGTATAGCAAAATCAAACCAAAGACAGAACATTATAAAATCAATTGAAAGAGAATATTGAATAGAGTAAAGCAAATAATCATAATGAAACAAAATTGAAAATAACACTTGCTTTCAAAGAGAAGATAGAGGAGACTCCCCCATATTTGCTATGTTGCATACAGTCATCCTGCCAAGAGATGCTCAGACCTCTGTCCCCAGTTGCTAACAGGGGTGGGGGGGTGGGCAGGGGAGTTTGGGATGTTTGTTTCCAAGCCCACACACTGGTAGGCTCAAGAGACACTACTGGGTCTCCTCCTGGCTCACACCAGAGGAAGGCGCTTACCGAGAGGGTGGGACAATTGCTTCTTTGTGCAGGCTCCTGGGTTCCGCCATGGTCGTGGCCGTATCTCTGGGGCCGTTCTCTCGTTAGAAATGTTTTACTCAAGATTTACACTGTCAAGATGTATGATGAACTCATAAGGAAAACATAACTTTTATTATATAATTATGTTACCTACACGTAGGTATCAGTTATTTAAAACTTGTTATTAACACATATTTTTGCCCCCAATTTTTTCACCTATAGATATAAACACTGTACTTATGCAAAATAATGTATTACATACTTGAGATGGGAAAACTTCATAATCATATTTTTTAAATCATAGTTTTTAAGGTTTTTTTGGGAAAAAACAAAGTAAATTTTAAACAACTCATAAGTTCTTAATTTAATCAGAGTAGAGTAAAATAAAAGCACTTTATGCATTAGACAGAGAGGAAGCATTTTAGCACCTCTTAAAATGACTTGTTAAGCCATGTAAACAAACCTAATATTGACCAGATAAGCCACAGCTATTAACCATTTAGAGCAAGTGTTTTAAAACCATATTTAACTGGCCCTGAATCAAGGCCAGCAGATTGCTATAGCTGCTGGTTTCAAACAGGAGCCTAAAGAGAATTCTTTCTGTGGTCTCTTGGCCATTTCAGAACTTTGGAAATGGAATGGTCAATTCATCAGAAAGAAATAGCAGCTGTGAGTATGGCAGACTTCAGTGGCCCACAAGAGAGAGACCCTGGTGTCTCGAGACCTGCACCATGTGGTGACCTGTGGTGCTGGGAGAACAAGGAATTCCTCCTCTCTCTGGTGAGCGGCTGTGAGTGTGGCAGGCTTCGGTGGCCTGCAAGAGAGAGACTCTGGTATCTGGGGACCTGCACCACGTGGAGACCTGTGGTGCCAGGAGAACAAGGAACTCCTCCCTTCTCTGGTGAGTGGCTATGAGCCTGCCGGCTTGAAGGCTGAGAATCAAACATCTCATGCTGTCCCGTCCCTCGTCCTGTTCCCCCAGCCCCTTAGTAAGTGGGAGCCAATGAACTGGACATCTTGTGGAAGATTGGCTATGTTGTTTTGTATGAACTTTCTGTATACAAAGATATGGACAACGATTTGGAAGAAAACAAGAGACAATATGATAGATAGTGAAGATCTCTGGTTGTCTAGCTTTGAGATTTATGCTTTCTTATGTCCTGTTTTGTTCTGTTTTGTTGTGTTAAATTTTACCCTCTTTAAAATAAAAAAATATATTTAAGATATTACATGAGTTGTGCTTAATAAACTTAATACATATGTTTAATAAAATGACCAGATACAACGATCAGTCACTTTGAAACTTATTCTTCAAAGCTTATTTTTACCTTGAGCAATAATTTGACAAAAGACTTGGTGTATACAGTTTTCCTAGAATTTACTAGGATTTACTCAGATTTAGTAGAGATTAGAAACCTTTTGACTGTATATTGCTGTTACACAAACCTGCACTCACTAGTATAAATAATAAATTCTATGAAATGCATGTAGTAGAAACAAATGTGCCATTTATGAATTTTAAGAAGCAAAGAATACATGAATTTATACTTCACAAATGTCTTTAATGTTTAATTATAAATAACTCATATTTTATGTACATACCTATCTAATTAAAATTTTCAGTTTTCCCCGATATTGTCCACAAAATCTAAACATCTAGCAAATAGTCATTATTGACCTAAAACAATGTTTTCTGGAGAATCAAAAAAATTTAAAAGTTATCCTTAGTACATGAAAGTTGAGTCTACATTCAGTTAAAATATACTTCAATTATAGATATATACGTATGTCAAGCAGATACTTACAAGTCACCTCTTACAACCTGATGTGAACCACCATTTGGGAAAAAGCACACACTTTACAAATGCTAAGGCCAGAATTATTGTTTAATAACAATTTTAGGATGTTTAGGTACATATAGAGTAAATAATTTTGAACTGCGTGCAAAACTTAACTTGTATTTTACCAACTAAGAACATACATTTGTGAACAAGTTTGTCTTATCTCATTGCAACATGGCTTTTGTCACTCAGAAGTGTAAGCAGTACACAAAGTGTAATCTAGCAAAGCAGTTGACTTTTGCAGAAGAGTAACAATCATGATTGATTGCATTATATATGGTGTTTTAAATTTTTTCATTTTACTATCAAAAAAGAATAAAAACAATAATACAGAATTTCAAAACATAAGTATAGGAGATTAAAAATGGTTAATACATTGTGCAATTTTACATTCAAAATTGTTGCTGAGATTACAAAAGATAGGCATAAAAATGATCAGTGAAAGTAGAAACTGTTCTTTTTGATGATCTCACAGAGATTAGTATTATAATTATGATATATATATATGCAAAATTTCTTTCCTCCTTTCTTTGATTGCATTATAGTTGAACAATAACATTTTCAAAAATAAGAAGATTAGCTGAGCATGGTGGCATACTCCTGTAATCCCAGCACTTGGGAGGCTGAGGCAGGTGGATTGTAGCAAGTTCGAGACCAGCCTGGGCTACAAAGTGAGCCCAAGGCCAGCCTGAACTGCAGAGCAAGACCGGGTCTCAAAAAGACAAAAAAAAAAAAAGAAAAAGAAAGAAAGAAAATTACATAATAGTAGTTTGCACACCGAAAAATGTAAAAAATAATTAAAAGCAGATATCTAAATACATATGATTTGCTAAGACTTTATTTATTTATTTATTTATTTATTTTTGAGAAAGAGTCTCACAGTACAGTTCCCTAGAGCCTAAAACTCAGTGTGTAGTACAGGCCATGCTCAAACTTGTGGTAATCCTCCTCCTTTGTCCTCCCTAAGCCTGGAATTACTGGCATGTTCCACCACAGACAGGTGAGACTTAAATAGTTTTTTTACAACTTTAATTATAAGAACACTGAAAAACACTA
>PVJX010031562.1:0-21131 GCA_004027295.1 Dolichotis patagonum
GTCAATTCATCAGAAAGAAATAGCAGGTGAGTATGGCGGACTTTAGGGAGCCTGCAGAGAGACCTTGGCGCATCGGGACCTGCACAGTGCGGTTGACTCGGGGTGCCGGGAGAACAAGGAGCTGCTCCCCTCTCTGGGGGGTGGCTGAGAGTGTGGCAGACTTTCGGCGGCCCAAAGGAGAGAGACCCTGGTGCATCGGGACCTGCACTGTATGGTTCGCTTGGGGTGCCGGGAGAACAAGGAACTCCTGCCGTCTCTGGGGGACAACTGTGATCCTGCCTTCATGTGGGCTGAGAATCAGACATCTCATGTCATCCTGTCCCCCATCCCATGTCCCCCCTCCCCCTCCCCCCTACCTAGCAAGTGGGAGCCAGTGAACTGCACATCTTGTGAAAAGATTGGCTATGGTATTTAGTATGAGCTCCCCATATGCAAAGATAAGGACAACCATTTGGAAGAAAACAAGAGACAATATGACAGATAGTGAAGATCTCTAGTTGTCTTGCTTTGAAACTTACGCTTTCTTATGTCCCATTCTGTTCTGTTTTGTTGTGTTTAATTTTACTCCCTTATAAAATAAAATAAAAAAATTTAAAAAAATAATTAATAAACTAGTAGGAAGTTGAATAAATACCTTGATAGTTAACAAAAGAAAGAAATCTGCTAAGAGAATAGGTTTTTTAAATTTAGAAAATAATATCCAGCCAGGTATGGTGGTGCACCTCTATAATGCCAGCACTTGGGACGGTGAGATAAGAGGACTGCTGTGAGTCTGAGGCCAGCCTGGGCTGAAAAGTGAGTTCAAGGCCAACCTAAACTGCATATTGAAATCTTGCCTCAGAAAGACAAAAAAAAGAAAATAATGTCCAACTTATTTGGTGCCATGTATTTAAATTTCAGTCACCAGTGTTTTAAATGAATTCAGAAACTAGCTAGTCCACCTTGAAAGACCATTTTGTAAGATATTACTTCAAATGCTTTTTTTGTACTTTTAAAAAAATGTGTTCTGGCCAAAATGACAATCCAAACTGAGTCTTCCAGCTTTTGATATGGTGAAGTTAGTCTTTAACCATTTCATATTTTCCTGTATACGCTTGTGATGTATAAAGAATAGAATCCCATTGAGAAACAAAATTCTGCATGTGCCATCTTGTTTCTGAAGAGCTAAAGCTAGCGTCATTTTTTGTTTTGTTTTGTTTTTTACAGTAAAAAAAAAAGAAAGAAAGTTAAATGTATACCTAAACCATAAATCAAATCTGCAGGTATTTATGATAAATGAAAACCTCACACTCACACCAAAACCTGACCACACCGGTTTATAGTGCCATCATTCATGACCACCCGAAGCTGTGAGAACTACTCAGATGTTCTCCAACAAATGCAAACTGCAGAACATTCATGCAGTGGAATATTACTCAGCAGTAGAAAAGGATGGGCTATTGATACACACGACATTGAAAGCAGCCAATCTCAAAAGGTTACAGACTGTATGATTCCCTTTTTATACAGTGGGTAGGTAAAGGCACAATTGTAGGAACAGAGAACAAAGCAGCGACTGCCTGAGAGTCGGGGAGGGGCCAACCACGAAAGAGCGGTGTAAGGGAATTACATTAGACATTGGAATTGTTTTGTGTCTTGTTTGTGGTGGTGATTATGAGGCTCAATGCATGTATGAAGCCTTATAGAAAAATACCACAATAAAAACGAAGTTCATTGGGTGTGAATTTTAAAAATGAGTGCAAACAACTGACCAGTGATCTCGGGTGTGCATGCAGCCTGACCCACCCTCACGACCGCTCTGAACTTGGAATGCTTGGGAAATAAACCAAAGGCCAGGGCAGCTGGAGCTCAGAGAGCTGGGGGGCGGGAGGCCCAGCATCCTCCGAGAGATGGCTGGCGCTCCGCTCTGCTCCTCTCCGGGAGGGACCCGCTCTTCTCTACGATCACCTGGTGCTACACGGAGAATGGGCATCTAACAGTGAATGGAGGGGACCTGCTTTTTCATCCCTTAAAAAAGGGATGAAAAAGATAAGTGCTCAACAGAGAAAAATGATCAGAACACTGAACTAGGACCGAGGTCTGGAGGGAGAAGGAAATAGTTTTGCCATTGA
This sequence comes from Dolichotis patagonum, assembly GCA_004027295.1. NCBI lineage: Eukaryota > Metazoa > Chordata > Mammalia > Rodentia > Caviidae > Dolichotis > Dolichotis patagonum. The sequence goes on from PVJX010031562.1 coordinate 2,112, forward strand.
AGTGTGGCTTGGCCTTTAGGTTGGTTTCCTTGTTTGGCTGACACCAATGGTGTTGGGACAGGGATTATTTCAATGTGCGTTTTTGGCCTCCTGTCTCTCAATAAACAAATGCGTTGTCTCCAGGCTTTTCAGGCAGTCCCAGGTACAAGGTGACATGATCCAGCCCATAGCAGCCCACAGGTCACAGCCCAGGCCCTGTTGCTATAAACACCCGACTCAAGAGACCTGGACAAGTCTGGACGCCTCCCGGAGCCAGTTTCTATGCGGCTCCAACTCCTCACAACCTGCAGGGCTCAGCTGTGAAGAAGGGAGATTCATGGGCAGGACCAGGACCTCTGATCACAGAAGGCTCTGGAAAATGCGCGTAGTCAAGGCTGCTGGGAGCCCTGGCAATCACTGTTTTAGGCAGCGGTGCATTTGGTGGCTGGGGGCTTCAGAGAGGACATGAGATTTGATGGCCAAACAGGTGTTTTGCCAACCAGCAGCAAAAACATCGACCCGGTCCCCAAGCCTGAGTTGACAAAACGGCTTCACAGACATTAATTCTGTGCACAGAGAGATTCTACCCTGAGCTCTAAGAGTCATGGTCTGCTCTCTATTTACTGTTCCAGGGTAGTGGGTTTCCATTTCACCTAGTTCCTGGATGTTTCCACAACTCTTCTCAGCTTTATTTTTTCCTCTTAAGGGCCTAGTCACCTTTGCCATGGACAAATGTCTCCTCAATGAAAGGGCTGGGCTGTCCCCAGGGGACTTGCTTGGCCAGAGGACTGCAGCCAAGCCCTGTGGCTCTATTTCAAATTCCCTTTTCAATGGAAACCATTTGATACCCTTTGCCCACGCAGTCCTCTTTGAATAAACTCAAACAAAGAGGAGAGTTCTGACTCAGAGATCCTACTCCCTGTCTACACAAACATTAGTAATTACACTACTGAAAAAAAGAGGAAAAGATAATAAAACTTATCTTTGATGGACACCAGGAAACCCAATAAAAGAGTATTGGTTGATGAGTTCCCCATTTTCCCACGAATGGCTTTTCATGGGTTGGTCAAAGCCAAGGATCAAATTGTCAGGGTTAAAACGACACCTGGGAAAACTGAAAACACAAACAAGACCTAAGTTGAGAGTCAAAAAACAGTGGGTTCCAGTCATGGGATCTCAGTGGCCCTTACCCCTCTCTGGATCTCAGTTTCCTCATGTGTAAAATGAAAGGCTAGGACATGGTTTATGCTTCTAAAACCTGTTCCACCAGGCAGTTTTCACACTGTGCAGGCTTTCCAAATGGTATCTCTGGTCTTTCTGTTTCTTCTTTCTGAACTGTGGGGTGTAACTCAATGCTTCCCTACCTGTGAGGCCTTGGATTCCATCTCCACTGCCTGAAAGTATTTTTCCTGCCTTCTCTTTCCCAGATAGGTCCTCATGTTCATGGGGAGGCTCTGCCTGTGTATCTTGCTGCTATCCAGTGACATGAAGCAAAGGTTCATTGTGGTTCACGGTTTCAGACGGTTCAGTCCATGGTCACCAGCTCCAAGGTAGAAACATCATGGTGGAAGGATCTGGAGGAGGAAAGCTGCTCACCTCATGACAACTTGGAAGCAGCAGCAGGGGAAGAATATCAGGGGAAGGGGCTAGAAACCAGACACAGTCCCCCCCCAAGGTCACACTCCATGACCCATTTCCTCCAATGAGGCCTCACACTGGAATAGTCCACGTTCGGCTATGAACTCATGAATGGATACCCACTGATGATATTAGTGATTTCACAGTCCAAATACCTCTCTAGGAGTCTTTACGTAGCCAAGTTGACACTGAAGATTCAACACAATGAAGGGATACTTAGTGTCACCTAAAGGTCATTTCTCTCTAGAACTGGGAGAATGTGTTGTCCCCCTTCCCCCACTTCTGAGGTCCCCTGGTCTCTGTCTCTGAGCTCTTTTCTCTTCTGGCAGCTCTGGGTTCTGTGCAGACTGAAACTCAGGTCATCACTAGGTGAGTCACCCTAGTACCCCGGCATCTGGACGGGGTCTGGTTCTCGGGCAGAAGAGGTGGAGAATGTGCTCCTTTCTTTACAACACTGTCACACAAAAGGAGTAAATATATTTGAGGTTAATAAAGGGTGGGGAAATCAGAGGAAGTTTCAAAATGCAAAGAGATCATTTTAAAGGACACAAATACCTTTTTTTTTCTTGTGTTAACAAGGAAAACCATGCAAGAAATCCACATTTTGCAGCACACCCCAGGCTGTGATCTTGTCTCCTTTCTCTCAGAGTGACAGCCTCCATCAAATCTCCAGCTTCTGGGTGCTACTATGGTTTGACCATGTATCCCAGAAAACGTGTGTTGAAAACTTAATTCCCAGTGTAACACTATTACGAGGCAGGCCCTTTACAAGGTGATCTGCCTTCATGAGTGGATTAATGTTGATATCCTGAAGGTGGGCTCCTCAGAAAATGATCTTTTCTGCCATATTATGTTGCAGCAAGAGGTCTTCTGGCAGCTGCCAACCCTTGAGCTTAGATTTCTCAGCCTCCGTAGTTGTGAGCCAATACATTTCTGTTCATTATAGATTACCCAGCCTGCGGCATTCTGTGAGAGTGGCACAAAATGTCCATGACGCCTCCCCTCCTGGGACGGAGAAACTCCACTCCCCGGCTGTGGGGATCATCTGTTGCCTCAGGGTCTCCCAAACTCATTTGCTCCCAAAGAATTTGGTTAGTGAAGGCTTAGTCATTCCATCCAGGATGACACCACAGTATCCAACAAACTGACCTATGATGACTTTGGTCCCTTGAAGTCCCTCGACTGTGGGGGACATGAGGACCCCATGTTGGTCCTCTGTAAGATGTCACCACCAATTCGAGTTGAAAACATGCTTTTGTATTCCTCCACAAAGACATAGAATAATATTTGGGGCATGCATGTCCCCTTCTTGATGACAAACATTAATTCTCAGAAATAGCACGAACTAATTTTAGGTCCTAAAGTAGAAAACAAACTCTTCTTCGTCACAAACTGTTCATGCTTTGTGAGACCATCTCTTGGAGCTTTACTTTACATTCTTTTGGTGAGCAGAATGTTCTCCTTTGCTCGATGCCTGCCCACCCATTCCATTTTCAAGTTGTGTTCCCTGAGACTGAGAAAAGACTCCTGTCCACCACCCACCTCTATCTAATAGCTTTGTGAAGACACTCAAAGACCTGGAAATTTGGAACATGTTACTCATAACTGAGAGACAAACGAAGTTCCGATGATGGGGCCAGATTGTCCACCAATTTCTATCTCCATGTGGTAAGTAGGGAGAGGTGCATGTGCGTGTGTGTGTGTGTGTGTGTGTGTGTGTGTGTGTGATTCTTCCATCTAATAGCAAGAAAAAGCGTGACGTCTGACCCCTGCTTCCTAATTTTCACAGCATATCTCAATCCTGACCATGCGCTGGAATCATCAGGACAACTTCAAGGTCACAGATGCCGACCTGAACTATGAAATCTGAAGCTCTTGGGCCAAGGGCTGGCTGTCACTGCTGGGTGGTGAAGCCTGCGGGCGATTGTGCTGTGCAGCCGGGGTTGAGAACCGCTTATGTACAGGGCTAGGGAATTACCGTGGCTGGAAAGGTCAGGCTTGCTGAACCTGAAATGCAGCCCCAGATGACTGCTCCATCCATCTCGGTTTACCCAAATTCTGGATGCACTCTGAAATAAAGCAGGGAGTGAGCGTGTGGCGGGGCCCGGGAGACAGTCACTGCTACCCCAGGGAAGGTGCCCAGCACACAGGAAGACCTTTATTTTTAATGTGAAGAGCTCGCTACCATTACCGTGCAGTTCTCAACAAAACACAGCCCGTGTTTAAATAATCATTTCAACAAAGCAGGTAAAGGGAGCAACGCAGGCAGTTAGACTCTGCAACCACAAGATGGCGATATGTATCAAAGCGCGCTCCCTAACAATGCTCAAACCTGCGCTTGGCCAAAATGCAAAGGGGCGACCGTTAACCCTGGAGATAAAAGGTGAAGCATCGCTTTCGGCTTCTGGCTGGGACGAGGCTAAGCTGCAGCTTTCTCCGGGGGTCCGGAATCCGGCTGGAGGCCGGCCGCCTCCACCATGCCGCCCAACGAGGTTAAAGTCGCGTACCGCAAGTCGGCACCACATCTGCGCTGGCCCCACGATCGGCCCTTGGGTCTGTCTCCAGATAAAGTGGGTGATGACATCGCCAAGGCAACTGGTGACTGGAAGGGTCTGAGGATTACGATGAAGCTGACCATTCAGGCCAGGCTCAGGTTGAGGGGGTGCCATCTGCCTCTGCCCTGATCATCAAAGCCCTCAAGGAACCACCAGAAGAAAGCAGAAAAACAGTAAGCACAGTAGAAATGTCACTTTTGATGAGATTGTCAACACTGCCCAACAGGTGCGGCGCCGGTCTTTAGCTAGAGAACTCTCCAGAACCATTAAAGAAATCCCGGGGGCTGCCCAGTCTGTGGGCTGCATTGTGGACAACCAGAACCCTCAGGACATAACGATGGCGCTGTGGAGTGCTTGCTTGGTAGCTAAGAAGCATAATAAAATATTTCAATAGAAAGATAATCTGACCAAAAAAAAGATGAAGCACCCACGAGTTTTTCTTTTTGGTTTTTGTATCTGGTTCATAATCTTTCTAGATAAGTGCGTCATAAAAATTCAAAATGTTAAAAGAAAACAAAACAAGAAAACAAGTTGTTACACTCCTGTAATCACTGGATAGGCTGAGGCAGGAGGGTCACTGTGAGTTCAAAGCCAGGCTGAACTACACAGCAAGACCCGGTCCAAAAAAAAGAAAAAATACAAAAACCAAGGTAAAAATAGTAAATTCATATGACTCCTTCCTATTTTTCTTGGAAAGCTGAGCCACTTGGTGGATATCTGGGTACCCATGGTAGCTTAGAAGGGTAGGCCTAGGCTAGGAATTAAACTATTACATAAATAAGAATAGTAAGTGACCTCAGTTCGTTTGTGTTATGGATTAAAAACTAGTGGTCAACTTAACACCAGCTGAATTAAATCAGCATGGTGCTGAGTGTAGATGGCACCTGAGGAAAGCTGCCAGCATAAAAAGAGACGTGGAGGAGCGCATGGCATTGTGGGTTCTCCTAAATGTTTTCAATTGGGTCCAGTTGGTTCCCCTGGAGGAGCTTGTCATGCTGGCTTCCCTGATAGGAATTCGGCTATTTTCACTGGAGGAGCTCAGGACCTTGTTGCTGAGGGTGGCTGTGATTCACTTTGGGGAGCTCCGCTCCTTACTTTGAGCATTGCTTCCTGGCTCCAGAGGGGAAGATGCGTGCTGTTTGATCTCTAGGAGAAGCTGTCATGCTGGCTTCCCGGCTTGTACTCAATTGTTCACGTCACTGGAGGAGCTTGGGACCTCACTGTCACTGAAGATGGCTGTGGTGCTTTTCAGGACAGCCCTTGTCTTTATTATAAGCATGACTTCTCCGCTCCAGCATAGAACCCTCAACCTTCTGGCACAGCTCCTTCACCCACTGGCACAGACTTTCTAGCTTCCGCCGCTGACCTTTGAGCCTTCCCAGCACAGATCCATAAAACAGACTATTGCATGAGTCATTGTCATGGGCTCTAGACCTCCAGTCGGAGTCATGGGAGGCACTGTCATGGGCTCTGGGTCTTCAGCTGGACTCGTGCAGGACTCTGCTGTGGGATCCAGGCCCTCTGCTGAACTTTCTAGGTCTTTAGTGTTGTGGACGGATTTCCTGTACTTTCTTGTATTTAACTCTGGGTGACCCTCATAAAATAATATTACAAAATTCTGTGTCCTGTATGTAATTGTTCTCCCTGTAACCTCTGACTACAACAGGTTGCTTTGCCAAAAAGTCCTCTGCCAGCTAACGTGTTTCCAGTGCACCCTGTTCTCTAGTCTTCCCCAACAAGTGCGGGGTTCTGGGAAACAAAACACTGCCAGACGCACATGGATGAAGAAGCCCCCTGGGAACACGCTCCCTCCTGGGAGGTTGGTGGGACTTCTGGTCTGTGTACTGGGTCCTGGGGGAGGAGGCAGAATGGTAGCTCATGACCAACATTTGACAATCAGCTGAGGCCTGTGACTTTGTGTCCCTGGGCACAGAGAGGAAGGATATTGCCAGAGAGGCTGGGCATGGCCATCTGTTCCTGCACGACCTTGGGTACCAGCTGCTTGGCCCCGAGGGGAGAGGAGGAAGAGAGGGCACGGGGCGAGGGATGGGCATGGTCTAGGGTGACTAACAGCTTTCTGAGCCACTTTCCTGCTCTCAGGAGAGCGCTGGGCTTAATACTTAGACCACAGGGGTCCAGTGTGGTAGGTCCCATCCCAACAGCTCTCATCTTTCTCTTTCTGGTTTTTTTCACATGCAAGTTCTCCATTAAAAAAAAAAAAGAAAAGAAAAGAAAAGAAAGAAAGGCATGGTGGTGCACACCTGTGATCCCAGCACTTGGGAGGCTGAGGCAGGAGGATTGCCATGAGTTCAAGGCCAGCCTGGGCTATGTAGTGAGTTCAAAGCTAGCCAGAGCTACAGAATGAGACCCTGTCTCAAAAATAAATAAAATAAAATAAAAATAAATGAATGAATAAAATTTAAAAAACCCCAATAAAGCCCTCCCTTTGGCAGTCTGCAATGGAGAGGCCACGCCCTCCAGGCCGAGTCAGTACCGTCCAGTGCTGTTCCTTTCTTTTCTCTTCTTGCTCTTCCTCAGTGGTGGTCTGTTGCCACAAGTGGCAGCACAGCACTAAAAGTAACCACAGGGTCCCAGCAGTAGCAGTGCCATGCACCTGTCACAGTGACACCCTGGCTGCCGCAGAGGTGTCCTCGGGCTGCTGAGGCTGTGGGCGACGAGATCCTCTGTCCTAGGTTGCCCTGCAACTCACCTCCTGCCAAATCACACCTCTGGTTTCCACGACTGAGGACACTGCGATGACAAGCCAGGCAGGAAGTCTGTCCTGCCTCAGGGTGAAAAGGGGACAGGAGCGGTAGCAGAAATAGCGCTCAGGGGTGAGAGGTGGGTGGGCTGCTGGGTGAGGTCCCATTGGGCAGCTTTGTGGGTCTGCAGCTGTTTGCACAAAATGAGCTCTAGGAGACTTATGTCACTGTTCCTGCTACTATCCTCATTTTAAGCAGCAGAGTCCCCATGCTCGGGATCCTGTCTGGGAAATCTTCCAGGCCTGCCTCAGGTGCCAGCCGTGCTCCTCCCGCTTGTTTGTCCATCTCAGCGGCTGCTGTTCCAAAGGCCTCCTGCGTGCCTGCTTGCCAATCTCCCTGGCCACACCAAGAAAACAGTGTACTCTGTGCTGTCACTGACATATGGCGTCTCATTTAATTTAGTCATCACCAATGAAGTGAGTTTTATTATTTGCACCTCACAGAGGAAGAAATTAAGACTTAAGTCAAATGATCACCCAGGTTCACACAACTAGCGAGTGAGGGGACCAGGATTTGAACCCCGATTCTATGCCCCATGATTCTGTGGTCCCAATCCATGTAACACACCTGAGTTTGTCCTAATACACTCGGGGCCAGGATGTGACAGACCCTCCCTTCCCGGGGTTAGCAAGACGGCCAGTGTGTTGAGACAGTGAGCCCTCAGACTTACTGTAAATAAATTTAAAGAAGAGCAACATGTCCATGCTAACACGCGTCCCAGAGTCGTTCCAGCCCCTTCCGGTCACAGCTGCACAGTGGAGGTCAGGCTGAACCCGGCTCTCACTCCCAGGGTGGCTATGAAGGGTTGCTGGGGTGACAGCGCAGCAAGGACTTGCCACTCAGAGAGGGGCTACTCTGGCAGGAGGAGGGCTGGGTGTGGCACGTGCGCCTGTGCCAACCTGCTCTCTATCCCAGCCAGGTACATCTGGGAGCCTCCCCAAGGCACTCGGCCTGCTTTTCCAACTCAGTCCACTGGGCCTCCATCTTCCTCTTCAAAGCCACCACTGAGATGCCAGGTGTGGAGGAGAAAGAGGCCCCTTCCTGAGCGGTCACAGCCCTGGGGGCTCTGAGCTGGGCTGGCGGAACAGTGTTTTGGCACAGCTTTTTTTTTTTTTTTTTTTTAAATCACTTTTTCTTCCTGGACTTGGCTCATACCAGAGCGCACAGCCAAATGTCAGTATGTCCCTCGGCCACTCATGCATGGAGGATGTGCCAACCACACTAAATCTCTCACAGAGAAGCAGGCCCAGAGAAGGCCCTTCTTAGCCAAGGTCACACAGCCCTTGGCTAGTGGACTCTGACCGGGCACTGGACTTCTGATTTGAACTGAGCCTCTCTGGCTCCTGCTTCCCCCACGGGGCCTGAAGGGGAACCCTTGAGGCTCCCCAACCCCCTCCCATGTACAAGTAGCTCTGGAAATTTTCCAGCTGTCCGGCATTGACCCCATATTCTGCCCATTCCGGTGCCCAAGGCTACGAGTAGAGGCCTCCATCCAGCTCTTCCTTTCACAACCACAGTCTGCAGAGAACCGACCCCGGAGACCTGTGAGCTGCTGCCTGCTGTCTTCCTGTTTTTATAGCCTTTCCCCTTTTGCTTAGTTTTTTTTTTTTACTTTGTTGCTCTTTGGTCATTGATGGCTCTCCTCTCTTAACCCACCGTGCAAAAACTGAATTTCATTTTCTGTGATTATTTTAAAAACATGTGAGGTGTGATTGAAAAATAACGGTGAATGTTTACATTTCAAAATTCTATTACAAGCTGGGTGCGGTGGTGCATGCCTGTAATCCCAGCACTTGGGAGGCTGATGCAGGAGGGTTGTTGTGAATTCGAGGTCAGCCAGGGCTACAAAGTGAGCTCAAGGCCAGCCTCAACTGCATAGTGAGACCCTGTCTCAAAAAGACAAAAATTACAGTGAAAGACACGTTTCTAGTAGCCTCCCTCAAAATACTCCCCTTCACCTTGGACATTCTTCCTGCTTACTGAAGGTATTCTGGAAGTCCTCTTCCTAGTTGCGCTGTCTTGGCTGCCGCGTAGCCTGGATCGATTAAAGATGTTTACCTTTGACTTCAGGGAGGAGCCAGATCCAGCAAATAAGGCAGATGAAGACATGCCATATTTTGACAAGCCTGCCTTTCTATCGGACGTCACCCCCTGCAAGAGAGCCTTCTGCTGGACTCTGGGGGAGACCGATGGGAAGAGCTTCCAGCTACTGATCTCCGTAGCACTCTAAAACTCAAGAAGGAGCCCCTGCTGCAAAACCAAACGGGCCTCCATTTCTTCCATGATCAACTCCGAATTGGGCTGGCTACAGGGCAGCCCACTGTAGCTTTCTCACATAGTTTGCTATTACTCCGCCTGCTTTACCTCTGGCTCCACTTCCGCTTCCTCTATTCCAGCTGTGCTGAAGTTGTCAGCTCAGTACTTTTGCACCTACTGTTCCTCTGCCTGGAATCCTTTTCCCTTTCTCTGCCTTGTGAACTCTCACTCATCCTTCAAGGTCCAACTCAAATGTCACCTTCTCAGAGACGGTTTTGGCCAAGCTGAGTTTATTACCCCTCCCTCTAGGTTTCTTCCACACCAATTGTAACTGTAAGTGTATTTATAGTTACTCCTGGTGGCTCAGAACCATTTTCTTCCCTGGATGAGACCTGTAAGTCCATATGTGCTTATGTTTATTTTGGAGATGCCTGCATATGGCTTTCTCTCCTATTCCACGTCTACATGTGAGAAAGTGTGTGTGGCATGCGTGGACGTTTTGCTAGTTGTCGGATTGCAGTCTGATTTGCTCCTGGGGCCTGGGAGGCAAGACCCTAGAGCAAGGCGTGAACTGAAAAGGTTGACCACTCAGGTTGATCTCCCAGCTGGAGGGTGCGGGGCGTTTAACAGGAAACCGAACCCTGCAGCAGGCAGAGACGGATTCTGCTTGTGTCTTCAGGTCTGTGCTTGTCAAAATACAGCTCATGCGTCACATACGTGAGAACCACCTGGGGCCAGGGGTGGGGGTTGTTAAAAATTCAGATTCCTGGGCCTGGTCCTAACCTACGAACTTTGGTCACAGGAATTTGGATATTCACAGACTACCAAGGGATTCTACCGCATTGCAGTTTTAGCACCATGGATTCAGGTGTTTTGGGAGCAGGTATTCGAGAAATAGATATGCTTGTCCAGGCTGGCAGTTTTTAAACTCCCCAGATGTGGAATTTGGTGGCTGTCTTTCAGGCTCCTGTCTTGGTGGTAGCCAACATACTTGAGTATTGCCCTCTTGTTGAAATCTTTCCTCTCTTACTTTCTATGCCCACTTGTTCCTGCTTATTGGCTTTTTAATCACTCATGCCCACAATGCCTGTCTGGCTCGTCTTTCTCGGATGCACCTTCACCCTTGACCCTTCTCCCAGGTCTTGACCTGGCCCTGCCCCTGACAGCACACGCGGACACGCTGATGGTGGTGAAACCGATAGCTCCCCGCACGGCACAGCTGCTCTCCTCGGCCTCTCTCCTTCACATACACCTCCTCCCGGAACTCTCCGAGGGACGAGCCCCAGCATCTCGAGTTGCACATTTCTAAAACTCTTCTCTACACCTTCTCCTACGTTTCCTATCTTAGTGGGAGGCACCCACTCGAACGCCGAGCCAGACACCCCAGAGCCATCCTGCCCTTGCGGCTTACCAGCTGCGTCACCTTGCACAAACTATTCATCTTTGTGTGCCTCCACTTCCTGACCTGAAACACGGACATCGTGACAGTTCCCACACCACTGCGTTGAAGGATGAAATCAATTAACGCTTATAAAGCACCTAGAATGAATGGTGTCTGGCATGCCGGAAGTGCTAATAAATGCCAGCTGTTAATAGTGATAGTGACACTAATAAATACTTAGTAGTTAGCAATCATTTTTATTATCCTGGTCCTCCTCCTTCTTCCTCTGCAAGGTAGTCACTACATCTATTTCTGTCCTTAACAGCTCTTTTTCTTTTCCATCTGTCTCTTCTTCCCTATAAACTCTGCTCTATTTATCCTCATTTTTTCTCTGAACTTGTTCAGGACTGGTCCCTTACCCAGATTCCTGGCTCCTTTTCCACCTTTGAGGCTCACCATGACAGGACCCATGTTTTATTCTCTTTGTATTCCCTGGCATCCACTAAGTACATATTACTTATTAAATAAAGAGATAAAATAGAATAAACAGATGGATAAATGGATGGATGGACAAAATCAAGACACTATGTAGAAATTCTATGAACCAAGGTAGACATGGATAGGGACTGGAGAGCACAAAACTCTCATTATGACAAAACCTTGTAGCAACTGCTTAATCCACTGTATTAATGCATCCGAGGAAGCAAGTCCCAGGAGGAATGGGGTCTGAGGAGACGTGAGAGGAAGAATCAGCCTTTACAAGTGGTCTGTGTGATTCCAGTTATGCGCAAAGGAGAGAGGCCCTGGGGCTGAGGTCAGGGATTTTCCCACTGCTAGAGGGCACTGCGTTAGAGGCAGGGAGGTCCTGTCCGGCTTCTCTGACTCGTGTGAAATATTCCCTTGGAATCTTCCCACTTCCTTTCTTCTCATTCCCTTCTCTCCATGAGACCTAGCATTTCTCATGACTAATTTAGTTTGGGGAACAGATAAAAATGGTTATAATATCCCAGGGAGGTCCTCTCATTTTCTTTTGCTGTATCAGTGTCTCAGGAATGTGCTTCTTGTAAGCCTGTGCCTGAGAGCTCAGGCTGTTCCACACGTGCCAACAGTGTTGACTTCCCGGGCCTACAACATTAGCGGCCTACTAGTGACATTTTGGTAAACCCACTTATACACTGGCCCAGACATCCTGAACAACCAACCATCCTAGAGGCTTCTTCAGAACATAGTTGTTCCCTCCAATGACATAAATACTATCTGGATTGAGACTACTCTAGGAGCTCTGCCTTCCTGCATTACTGTTCCCAGGAAATGTTACCTCCCTCATTGGAAAAATCCCCTAGCAACTGGTCCCCCAACTTTCAGCTTTGGTGAGTTCACTGTCCTTATCCATTGACCTCTGTTTGATGGAGAATACAGAATAGGGCTGGGAACTATGTGGCCCTAACCCACCCCGTGCTGTTTGCATGTTGCTAATGAATCATACCTTTCTGTGTAATTAATTTGGACTTCAGATTTTTCTCAAGAAAGTTTTTTAAGGGAAGCACTACCAATCAATGAGAGTTAACAGAAGGGCTGTCACATATTTACCATTCCTGGTCTAAACATTTCTATTGATTTTTTAAAAAAAGAAATGGCATCTTGACGTTCTGTTATTGCACAACATGACTAATTTCAGTGGCTTAAAATTGTAGTTCAATTTTCTCATGATTCTAAGGGTTGGCAATTTGGATTGAGCCCTGCAGGGCAATTTGTCTGCTGACCTTGCCAAGGTGCAACCATCTGGTGGCAGATGGGGACTGGTGGGTCTAAAATGACCTCTCTCACGTGGTTGGTTTTAGAGCTGGCTGTTGCTGGCCAGGTGTTTCCAGTAGGTTGGCCCAGGATTCCACACATGGTGTGTATATTCTATACTTTTCAAGTGTCTGTTTCCCCCGCCCCCTTACTTAGGTCCCATTGGCCAAAACAAATCATGTGACCAAGCCCAGTGTGCTCATGGAAGGAGCTACATAAGGACATTCAGGGAGGCCCAGCTCACTGGGAGCCATGTTGGTAACAATATTCCTAGACAGGGTGGTATTTCATTTATCAGAAATTTCCCCAGGGGAGAAGGATACACCAAACACATTGAGCTACTCCCTGAAGGGCTGGATGAAATAATCCTGGTGTGGACGTATGTGTGGGTATATACCACAGGGAGGAAGGGTGTTGAATTATTTAGATAATTTCTCCTAGTGTCCACTTTACCTAGCTGTCTGGAGCCTACGCTGAATAAGTAACTCCTTTGTTTCCCATGGTGCTAAGTGTCCCTTCAGGCTTATTTCAAACTCTAAAACATAGAAAACAATCACATAAGTGTATTCTTCATGACCACAAAGAGCTACTTGAGATTTTTATTTTCCTTCTCGAAGCCTGGCCAACTCTGAGAAGAGGCCTATGCTTGCTAACTCTGATCTTTCCTCCCTCCCTGCATTCCTGCCACCCACAGCTGCTCCAGTCCAGAGTAAAAGTTCAGAGGGCAAATACTTATGATCCAAAGAGCCTCTCCAACAGCGAGGGCTGAGAGACAACTCCACTTAGGAAAACAAACAACGATGCCTCTCATTTATATCGCTCTCAAGCCTTCTTTTCAATCACATTCACATCCTCTCTTCCATTAGTTTGTCCCCCAAGCCCTCTGAGGTGGGAAGGGCAACCCATGAGGAAACTGAGGTCCAGAAGGGGAATTGACTTCTTCTTAAAGAAGAACTCTGACTTTCTGATTTCATGTCTGGGCTTGCTCCATAGACCTCGCTGCCATGAGCAGAGATACACGATATCTCTGGTTCTAGGAAGCCTGCTCTAAAAACATTCCTGGGGTTTTCTGCTCCCCATCATACAGTTACACTCATGACCACTTTATGTTTGCTTGGCTCTGTATTATTATTTCTTATTATTTCATGAGGAAATAATAAGATCACATCAAACATTTCTCCAGGTTCTGGCTTCTCAGTCTGTCCTTTCCATAAGATAGGAGATTCTCTCTGAAATGTCAACTACCAGGGCATAAATGATCCAGCAAGATTCCTTCTGCTGGAAAGCAGAGGCTCAAAGATCATCAAAAGACAAAGTGATGTGGGAGGAAAGTTACAATTGTCATCAAAAGAATCCTTTGGGAGGATAAGTCACAGACCCAGGGAAGAATGCATTTGAAGCAGCCCAGTGTATAAGTGACAGGGGCTGCGTTGCCGGTGTGCTTGTCAGAGGCTTTGGGAGGGAGACACTCCGGTGTGCACAGCACTCACCACTTCCTTCTCCCTAGCTCATCTTCCCTGCAGAGCTGATGTTTTGCATTCTTGTCCTGCAGCTTAGGAACCCACTAGAAAGCTGAGACTGGAGCAAATCTGCCAGTTCACATAAATAGGTGAGGGTGAGAGAGAAATGGCAGTAATGCCACATCCTCCTCACATTCCTCATTCCAGGCAGACGTGGAAATCTTTCTTGTGGAGAAAGGGAGTGGCCTCCGAGTCATTTTCAGGGTTTGCTTTGAGGCGGCCACCACTCCTTGATCAAGCTGGCCTGCTGGGTGAAACCTGCCTGTCTGTTCTGCAGCTCCTGGTAGCCTAAAGGCCTTGCGGAAAGTAGAAAAAGAGAGAATTCTCCAGAGATGCAGGAAGTGCACATTCCTAGCCGCTGGAACTCCAGGCTTTAGAGAACAAGGGAGCAGGATCCCCTATAAACAGGAGTTTGTTGCTGGGAGAGAGAGGTTTGGGGACACTGAAAGGCTTTGACAGTGGCTAAGATCAAGGCTAACTTAGTATTTCTCCATGGCGTCAGCATATGATCAGTTGGTGGACACTTGGCGATGAGATTCAGAAGACACAAAAGCCTGAAAAATCACATAAAGGATGCTCTGAACTTTGTTACTGGAAATCTTACTAAATGAGTGAGGAGAACAGGAGTAGCAAGGGCAGGCAGGGATGGTGGCTCCCATTTAATGGACGAAGAACTCTGAACAGAGTGGGACAGCAGCTCCCTCAAAGGCCTACAGCCCCTCGGGGGCAGACCTGCAACCCAGTCTCCTCACTCTCAGGCGATCCTTTTCTCCATCTCACTTTTTCCTTCCATGCCTCTACTAACTCCTCTCCAAGCCTGCTTCCTGTCCCAGCAACTCCTCCCCACCCAGCTCCTTGGGAGAGGCTTGCAAATTTAGCCACAGGTGACTCCTTTTAAATGGTGCTACTAAGGTGGGGGGTGGGGTGGGATTTTAATCTACTTTTTAATAAGAATGACAATTTGTGCTTCTGTCCTGAAGCTCTTGAATGGTTCTCCAAATACCCTCAGGGCAGAGATGTTACCTGAGACCTCGATGCTTTAATAATGGGTCTGGAAACTCCTATAGAACTTCAAAAACATTTATATTCCAACACACCTGTGGCCTGCAGAAGAGAAACAAGGTCTAGCAAAGCAGTGTCCAAGCATGCTGACAGGGAGTCTGATGGACATAGCACACATTCTAAGAATGTTCCAGCGCTGAGGCTCCCAAAGACGAGTCCCAGAGACGGCTTTTAATTAGGAATCCTCGCTTTCACAAGAACTTGTATTATAGTTGTGGCCCCCAGTTTCTCTGCTGATAGTTCCAAAGTCCCATGAGAAGGGGGAGTCCCTTCTGTGTCTCGCATAATTAAAAACAGCACTGCACTTTCAATCCACTGGCCTGGGTGGCCCATTATCCCAGCCCATCATCTCTTAATGTTTATGCGGCACTTAAGGCCAATCTCTGGGTTGAGTTTTCTTAGTATCTGAGCTTTAGAAATTCGATTTCTGGGAGATTGTCCCATGAAAAGGGGTAAGTGTGTATGAAAAGATTTGCTGCGTGGATTTTCACTATGACTAATGGAGAAAGTGGCAATATCCGAAGTGTCTGACGACAGATTAGTGAGCAAACTTAGTACTTCCAATAGCAGGGAAGTATGAAGCTATTGAAACACCACTAAGAAATGCATGCATAGCAACAGAAAATGTTAAATAAAAAAAGGAAAAGTTGCACAAACAGTACTATAGGATGAATCTGTACTTTTTTGAAAAGGTACATTTGCATTTGTATCATATGTTATATATCATATATGCAAGTATACATGTACATATACATGTATACACACATAAACATACTCTTAAAAAATCTGGGAGAGTGGCCCTGAAGCAAGGCCAGCAGATCGCTGTAGCTGCTGGTTTCAAACAGGAGCCTAAAGAGAATTCTTTCTGTGGTCTGTTGGCTATTTCAGAACTTTGGAAATGGAATGGTCAATTCATCAGAAAGAAATAGCAGGTGAGTATGGTGGATTTTAGGGGGCCCTCAGGGGAGAGACCCTGGCGCCTCGGGACCTGCACTGTGCGGTTGACTCGGGGTGTCAGGAGAACAAGGAAATCCCCCCTCTCTGGAGGCAGCTGAGAGTGTGGCAGACTTTCGGCAGCCTGAAGGAGAGAGACCCTGGTGCATCGGGACCTGCACCATGTGGTTGACTCAGGGTGCCGGGAGAACAAGGAACTCTTCCCGTCTCTGGGGGGTGACTGTGATCCTGCCTGCGTGTGGGCTGAGAATCAGACATCTCATGTCGTCCTGTCCCCCATCCCATGTCCCCCCTCTCCCTCCCCCCTGCCTAGCAAGTGGGAGCCAGTGAACTACACATCTTGTGAAAAGATTGGCTATGTCACTTAGTATGAGCTCTCCATATGCAAGGATAAGGACAACCATTTGGAAGAAAACAAGAGACAATGTGACAGATAGTGAAAATCTCTGGTTGTCTAGCTTTGAAATTTATGCTTTCTTATGCCCCATTCTGTTGTTTTGTTGTGTTTAATTTTACTCCCTTTTAAAATAAAATTTAAAAAAATTAAAAAAAAATCTGGGAGAGTATTCCAATGACCTAACATGATATTAATAGTGACTGTTCAAAGTAAGTGAGATAATGGATACTTTAACATTTCTTCTATTTGTCTTTATTTTTCCATAATAAGCAGTGGTATTTTTAAATAAGAAAAGCAATGAAAGAAGCTTTACTTCAGAAAAAAAAGGGGCTTGACTATGGTCCCTGAGGTTCAGTCTTATGGAGAATTCTGTAGCTAAGGATCCCTGGCAGAGTGGCGGGGCTGGGAGCCCAGCGGGCTGCACCCTGCAGGGACAGGGCTTGGAGAATGGACTCTGTCCCTTCCATTTTGGTCACTGCGCTCTACATAAGGCCCTCTCCACCAGCTCTCACTCTGTCCTCCAGTTACTCACCACTAGCTTTCTGGCCTTATTTTGACTCACTCTTCAGACATCATTTAAAAGGAATTTCTGTTTAACCACACACCACATGAAGAATCCTACTAAAACTTCGTTTTAACTGAGTTCCACATGACTTAAATTAGCTACGCTGGCCTCCTCCGAGGAGGTCCTCACGTCGCCCAACTGCTCCAGTAGTTGCGGCTAGGGGCTTGATCAGCTGGGGGCCAAACCTCATCTTCCACCCCCAACCCACACCCAAACTGCAAGGGACTGCACTCAGTGGCTTCTGAAACTCCCATTGCCAGCAGGACCCTGGGGTTAACTCCTACGTGTCCCTGGCTCTACTCAAGCGGTTAAAAGTCCAAGAACAGCTTGTGTATTCAGAGGTCAGAGGGACTCAGGATGAGTGAGAGCTGTGTGTAACTGCCCACCCTGGACCTCACCAGGACTTTCCCTCCTTCCCTCCGAAGGCTGATTTTCCTTTCTGTTTATCTTTCCTCTTAGAACTCCCCAAGGGACACTGTCCCACCCCTCAACTCTTGGGGAAGTTTTCGTGGGCTTTGACATTCAGCCAGCTGGCCCCTGGGAAATGCCTTGGTTGGTTGTTATTTTTCCTTTTCATGTTAAGGTCCCCTGGGGGTCCCTTGACCCTTGCGGCTGGTTGCAGTTGGCTCAAGCCTGGACTTCCAGTGTGTATAACCAGAGGCAGTGCAGCAGGGTAGGGGGTGATGGGAGTCAGGGAGAAGGGGACTCTCACATTCTAAAAGATAATGTCATAACAAGGTTAAGGCTAAGACAGAAATATGTCAGCGGAAGCAAGAAGGCAAGACGGAGGAGTGTAGTTCCCACTAACCTGCCAGTCAGTGGTGGGGGCTCTGCTGCCCTCCCCCCAAGGCCACAACTAGGCACCCCTCTGAGGTTGAGGAATGCCTGATTGTTTATGGATTGTGGGTCTGTGCCTGCTCACCCAAAGGAAAGTCAGAAAAATGCCTGCATGAGCAAAAGGAAATCCCTTTTAGATAGTAGGGATAGTGTGAATGCCCAAGGAACCAACTGTCTTTTCCCAACAGGAAAAGAGCCCTTCCCCAGGGATGGGCCTGCGGAGGCCCACCCTACTCCACTTCTTGTCATTCATGCAACCACATTTATTATGTATCAGTTATATCCCATGTTCAGTGTGCAGTGCTACATATGGAAACTGAGGCACAGATCAAGCAGTTTGCCCGAGATCCCCTTTAATTAGCAGAAGAGCTGAAAGACAAATGTGACTGTCCCTCTAGCGTCCTAGTTGTTCAACTGGATGCCAGATGCTTAAAATGATGGAAAGATCTCCCAGATGTTTCCTGGGCTTTGTCTAGGTTGCCTATGACATCGGCCCATGGGATTTGACTTCCCTGCAGCTGGTGTCAACCAGACTTTGGGGCAAGCAGAGGACACCCCAAAGTCTCCAGTGGTGTCGCCTGCCCAGGTCGGCTCCTAGGGTTGACTTACTCCTGCTGACGGTGCAGAGGCTGGGCATTTGTATGGACAAGGGAGACGTCACCTGCAAGCCCAGGACAAATAATGTATCGACAGCTCCCAGAGATGTTCCGAAGCGATGTTTTCACTCAACTGTGCAACCCCGATTTAGGTCCTTGAGACTTCCTAAGTAGCCGCCTCCTTGGATCTTAATGCTTCTTCCTGTGTCCTTCCTGCCACCTGTAGTCTAAATTTAGTGACAAGCACATTAGTGCACTTTCCGCTTGGGCCACTTCGGCAGGTCATCGAGTACTGATGAGCATATGTGCTCCATCTCATTAGGACCATGGTGGGCTACAGAGTTGGGGTGGGAGACTCAGGCCAGTCTCCCTGGGGATTTTCTTAATTTTTTCCTTTGATTATATAAGTAATATATAAATGGGAAAGTGCAGAAAAATATACACAAAATAACACTTGTAAACTCTTCTCTCTTTTTCTTTCTTTCTTTCTTTCTTTCTTTCCTTCCTTCCTTCCTTCCTTCCTTCCTTCCTTCCTTCCTTCCTTCTTTTGTTGTCTTTTTGAGACACAGTCCCACTGTGCAGTTTGGGCTGGCCTTGAACTCACTCTGTAGCCCAGGCTGGTCTGGAATTCTCTACGATCCTCCCACCTCAGCCTCCCAGGTGCTGGGATTACAGGCATGTGCCACCACACCTGGCTTGTCTTCCCTAAGTTTCATTGCTAATG
>PVJX010031563.1:0-21147 GCA_004027295.1 Dolichotis patagonum
TAATCAGCACCATAGCCCAGAACCAAAGGATTAGGTGCTGAGCCAAATAGAAATTTTACATTGTTTACAAACTGGGAAGGTAGGTTCTTGGGATAGCTTCAAGAAACCATGTACATCAAGGATCATAAAGAGGACATCCCTGAAGAACAGACATCTCCCAGGGAAGCCTCAATACTAATGATAAAGCTATATACCATAAGAAATTGGTAAGTATCAACATAGAAAACAAAATAAGATAAAAAAGAAAAAATAGAAAATGACAAGATGTAGAAGCAAAATGTAAGCCCAGATGTCCATTCCACTGAGGACAAGCCCAGAACTCAATGAGATAGATGAAACTGGAAGTCAAACACTGGAACTTTCTGAAATGATAGCAATGGAAGTAAAAAAGCAAGTGGAAAAGGCTACAGAGAAAATAATCTCTTGGGTAAAAAACAAAATGATGCTTAAAATCAAACATATTAGAGAAGACACAGATAAAAGAATAGATGAGCTTAGAAAAATGATGGGGATTGCCCTACTAGGAAAGAAATGGATTTCATGAAAGAGATCCAAAAAAATTCAAGAAATTAAAACCTCCACTGAAAATACATGCAGCACACTGAACAAAGAAGAGAAGAGAATTTCAGATCTTGAAGACAGAATTATAGCTACTGATCATAAAAAGGAAGATATCTTAAAATAGCAAGAGACCATGAAAAAAATCAATCCAACAGCTACAAAATGAAGCAAAAAAAAAAGAAAAACAGAAGATTGACTGGGGTCAATGAGAATGTTGGACACAATGCACATGCCATAAAAACCTCTTCACAGAAAAATTGGCAGAAAACTTCCTAAGTGTGGATTAAAAATGTGAAACACAAATAAATGAAGCTTATAGAACTCCAAACAGCTATGGACAAAGTAAAACTACACCAGGACATAAAATAAACAAGATATTAGAAATTCAGCACAAGAACAGAATATTAACATCTGTTAGAGAAAAGAAACAGATCACCTATAAAAGAAAGCCTATCAAATCATGGCAGACTTCTTAGCACAAACTATCGAGTCAAGAAGAGCATGGAATGAAGTATTTCAAGTACTGAAAGAAAACAACTTTCAACCCAGATTGATATATTCTGCAAAACTGTCTTTCAAAATTGGAGAAATAAGATACTTCTGTGACAAAGAACAACTGAAGAAATTTATGAACACCAAAACCAACCCTACTAAGAGTACTGAAAGATATTCTAGAAAGAGATAGAAATGATCACAGTTCCAAGCACAACAATAGAAAGAAACCACCAGGCAGGGTTTCTTATTTACTGTAGTCAAGTAGACAGAGGGGGAAGGCAGGGAACCAACAGGAGAAAAGTACTATGACAACGATAAGCCAATACATATCACTTATACCCATCAATATAAATGGTCTCAACTCACCAGTCAAGAAACTAACTGGAAGAATGGATCAAGAAACAAGATTCAACAGTATGCTGCATATAATAAATACATTTATAGACTAACTGAAAGAATGGAGAACAGTCTTCCATACACAAGGAACCCAGAAAAAAGCAGGAGTAGCAGTTCTGTTTTTAGGGGATATGAACTTCAAATCAAGAATGAACAAAAGAGGTAAAGAAGGTCACTACATAGTTATTAGGGGAAATCTTCAAGAGGAAGAGATAACAATAAAAAATATGTATGCATCACACATACGGAAACACTTAACTATATAAGACAATTATTAATAGACATGAAAAATCAAATAAGCAACACAATTGAAACAAGAGACCTTAATATCATATTGTCAAAAAGAGATAGATCAACTACACAATCAGCAAAGAGATAGCAGAACTGAACCAAACCTGTGAGCAAATGGACTTAGTAGATGTTTTCAGAGTGTTCCATCCCACATCATCAGAACACACAGTCTTCTCAGCTGCACATGTGTTGTACTTTATAAACTGTGTCAACTTGAGAAGTCTAGAAGCTTAACTAAGTGACTGAGCAGCTCTGCGTCCTGGGGTGTAGAGGAGAAGCCATTACTGTTCTAGGATGTTGTTCATTGTGTCAATTCGAGAAGGTAGAATTTAACTAAGTGATTCAGCAGGGGGCCAGGGTCCCTAGTTTGTAACATTCCCAGCCTGTGCAAGGGGAGGGCATGCAAGTGGTGTGAATGCTACACCCACGCCAGGGGAATAGCTGCATACAATAAAAGGCAAATGAGGAGGGACTGATTGCTGGTTCTTCCAAGGAGCGCCAGTCTTTGCTTTCAGCTTGGACATCATCTCCTGGCTTCTGACACAGACTGTTTAGTTTCAGCCTGGGACTCTATTGCCTTTGTTGTAGACTCAAGATCATCAATACCTACTTCAAAAAATTTTACTCGTGTAGGCTTAAAAACACAAAACAAATGGACAAATTATATATATATATATATATATATATATATATATATATATATATATATATATATATATATCTCCAAAGCCAAATCAAGAAGATATAAAAATTCTGAGTAACCCAACATCAGTTAATGAGATTAAAAATGTAATTAAAATCTTACCAATAAAGGAAAGCCCCAGTCCTGATTGTTTCACTGCTGATTTCTACAAGAAATTTAGAGATTTAATGCCAATACTCTCAAACTCTTTAATTAAACTGAAAAGGAAGCAATACTCCTTAACTCATTCCTGGAGGCAAGTACTACTATGATACAAAAACCAGAGAAAGATTCAACTAAAAAAGAGAACCACATGCCAATCTCCATAATGAATATACATGCAAAAATCTTCAATAAAATACTAGTGAACAGAATGTATCAAATCATCAAAAAGATTATACACCATGATCAAATGGGATTCATTCCAAGAATGCAGGGATGCTTACATATGTGCAAATCAATAAATCTAATATATCATATCAACAGAGCCAAAGATAGTAAAAATAACATGACCATCTCAAAAGATTCACTGAAATTTTTTAAGTCCAGTACTCATTCATGATAAAAACCCTATAGAAAATCAGAATACATGGTCTTTACTTCAATCTGATAAAAGCCATTTATGACAAAAAAAACCCCAGCCAATATCATACTAAATGGACAACAACTGAAAGCTTTCAATCTAAAATCATGAACAAGACAAGGATGTTCAATATCACCTCTCTTAATCAATATAGTTCTGGAAACATTAGCCAGGGAAAATAGATGAGAGAGAAATAAAAGGAATAAAGGTAGGAAAGGAAGAAATTAAACTATCATTACTTATAGATGACATGATACTCCACATAGAAAATCCAAAAAACTTCATTAAAAGACTACTAGATACAAAGTTTTGTGGATACAAAGTTAGTCCACAAAAATCAATAATATTTCTGTACCCAAAACAAGCAACTCACTGAAAGAAAAATTAGGGAAACCAAACTCTTCACAATAGCATCTAAAAAATGAAATAATTAGGAATCACTCTAACAAGGGAAGTAAAGGATCTATATATTGAAAAAATATAGTACTCTGAAAAGGGGGATCAAAGTGGACATCAGAAAATGTAAAGATATCCTTTGCTCATAGATGGGAAGAACCAAGATAGTAAAAATAGCCATATGCCCCAAATTGTTATACATATTTAATGCAATATTGATCAAAATACCATTAATATATCTCACAGAACTAGGGAAATCTTTCCTAAAATTTATCTGGAAGCAAGAGAGATGTGCAATAGCAATGGTGATCCTGGGCAACAAAGGCAAAGCAATAGGGATCATATTTTCTGAGTTGAAAGTATACAAAACTACTATGATAAAATCATCATGATCCTGGCAAAAAACAAAACAAACAACAACAACAACAAACCTGAGGACCAATGAAACAACAGACCTGAGGACCAATGAAACAGATTAGAAAATGCAGATGCAACTACAAACACATTTAGCCACCTTATCTTTGACAAAGGGGCCAAATGTGTTCACTGGAGGAAAGATAGCCTCCAGTGGTGCTGGAAAAACTGGTTCTGTATATGCCAAAGATTAAAACTAGACGCATGCAGTAAACTAAAGTCAAAATGGTCAAAGATCTAAATATTGAAATAGAAACACTAAGTCTACTGGGAGAGAAAGTAGGTAGAAATCTTGAAGACATAGATGGAGGCAAGAACAAAACCCAAACAGAACAGGAAACACTTCAAAGAATCAACAACTAGGATCTCATATTATTAAAAAGTTTTTGTACATCAGAAGATATAAATAACAGAGGGAAAAGACAAACCACAGAGTGGGGAAAAAATTATAGCCATCTCTCCCTCAGACAAAGGATTTATATCTAGAACATAGAAAGAATTAAAAAACTCAGGCCCCCCCAAATTCAAAGACCCAATCCAAATATGGGCAGCTGAGATGAACACATACTTCTCAGATGAAGAAGTACAAATAGTAAATAAATATATGAAAAATGTTTAACATTGTTGATCAGTCAAGAGTTGTAAGTTAAAATAAAACAGATTCCATCTCACCCCAGTATCATCTAGAAATCAACCAATAACAAACGCTGGAGGGGCTTCAGGGAAAAAGGGACCCTTCTTCATTGTTGGTGGGAGTGGCGACTGGTACAACTACTATGGAAATCAGGGTGGAGGTTCCTCAGAAAATTAGGATTAAAGGTTCCATTTGATCCAGCTCTTCCCCTTCTGGTATTTTCCCAGAAGAATTAAAAACATCATACTACAGTAATGTATGGTCACCCAAGTTTATAGAAGTACAGTATTTAATGCTAAATCTTGGAAACAATACAAATGTCTATCACCAAAGATGGATAAAAAAGATGTATTTTTACACAACGAAGTATTACTCAGCTATAAAGAAAGATAAACTTAAGACATTTATAAGGAAATGGATGCAACTTCAGACCACACTCATAAATGAAATATATCAGATATACATGTGTAAACATCATATTGTCTTCCTAGTGTAATAAGCTGACAGAGTAAATAAGATCCAACATGTACAATAGATACTGTGAAATGGGAAGAAACCATTCAAAAGGAAACAGAAATTGGGATGGGCGGAAAACAGAAAAGAATGAAGGTAAAAGAATATCTATATATGCAAAATAGTTTAAGTAGTTATACTACTAATTGCTATTAGTTCATTGAAAAGAAAGATTTTGCCTATATTGTTTGATCAATTTTTCATGTCTGTATCTTGTAATATCAGCAACTATTTTGAAGATAATATACAATGTAGTAACTATTGTTACTCTCCTACTCTCCTGTTTTGAAATTTTGTACCATTGTTCTCATTTTTTTCTTAAAAAAATTTAAGAAACAAAAGCAAAACACACTCACAAAGAGAGTGTGAGAAAATTAGGAAGATTCCCTACACTCACTGAGGACACTCCCTTCTAATACCGCACATACAGCCATGTGGAGTAGAGAATTAAATCTGTAACAATTCATCTGGGCACTACACACCATACCCTACTGCCCAATTCTTGTCATACTGTGACAATACAGAAGAAACTTATACACTGTGAGCACCCGGTCCAGGTGTGACCAGATTCTTTATGGTTCCAATGAGCCTAAACGCTGTTATAAACAGATCTCCAGAAAGTTGTCAAATATATGTGTAGTGGCTCTGTTCCTGAGCCCACGAGACTCCAAAAATTCTTTTCAGGCTAATACAAACAGATCTTACAAATATACTTTTATTCTAGTACTTCAGTTGAGCTATGGACTTCCAAGCTATCACTGGCCCTTTCACATCCATGACCCTACAAATAATTGGGGCTTCATAAAACCTTTTCTTTTATTCCTCCTAGTTGTTTGTTAGGAACAAATACATATATATATTAATGGAAGTTCCATACGAAAATACTAGTAGGGCAAGACAATAGCCTTGCACAAGTTGTACACAGCGAGACAAAATTAAAATAGACGTTTTTCAGTTCAAATGGATATGGAGGTTGAGAATGTGTCCATCACCTATAGAAAACCCAGGAAGCCTCTGCCGAGAGGCAACAAACTACTATGAGTGACTCACAGACCATGGGTTTTAAAAGATTTTCATAATTTTAGCCCAATTTCTAAAGCCTGCAAAACTAGCTTAGATGTTATTTTGTTGGATTCCTGTATTTAGGAAACTCACTGTATATATTCTATCAAGTGGCACTTTATTTCACCATAAAATTAGTCATAAACTACAAAACATAATGTCAAGGCCAACTCCATCTTAATTTTTTCATGGGTGATACTAGCAACTTTAAATAGCCTCTCAACTGAGTGTCAACTAGAGAACTCACTAGTATTGACCAAATAGACACTTTATAAATACTTGTAGAATGACTAAATAAAAACTTCAGGATTCTAGGCCCTCAAATGCTTTAAATTCCACAAGTGGCAAGATTTATTTGCAAAAATAGTCTTCCCTAAGCCCTTGGTATTAGGGGCCAGGAATCTGCTTTCAACATTAATCTGACCTTTCTAAACCAACCAGGGAAGAGATCATACATTGCCATTTCTAGCATCTCTGCTATTGAAAGCTTGCTTATTGGAGTTACTCTTTTAGGAAATAATTGGACATTTGGTGATATATATATGTATGTATGTATATATATATATATATATATACATACATACATATATATAAATACAGAACATTAGTTCATTTAGATTTGTTGACAAATATAAAGTAACAGACTCATATATATGTACATATACATGTAAAAAATAATACATAGAAAATATATTAATATTATATACATACATATGTAATATAATTTTTTAAATAAAAAGTCTCATTAAGTGACGTCAGGCTGGCCTTGAACTTGTGATACCCCTGCAACAGCCTCCTAAGTAGCTCAGATTCCAGGTATGTGCTACCATCCTTGGCTAGGGTTCTCTTCCGGAACAAACTCTAGACAGGCTTTTTTGAGCCCTCTTGTCAACTAGACATTATCCTTGGGTCTTATCTTCATCCTGGAAATAGATAGCAAGAATCTCCTCCTCCCTTAACGTATGATCACCTAATCTGCCTTCTCCAAGAATCCCCCCATCTTGATCTCCTCTCTTAGCAATTATCCATCCACTGGTCCCCTCACTGTACTTGGTGGCTATTAAGCCCAATTCTCTGCTGTGATTGGAGGTGAACACCATCTCTTTCTCCCATTGTAAAAATCTTGATGCTTATCACAATAGCCCTGAATAACATTCCTTATCATCTTAACAAGTGTCAGAATAATTTTCTTCTGTAACAAAAGAAATGATTTTATCTGTCACAATTCCTATATCTTGACATGTTCTTTCATTTGTTCTTTGTTCATTCTATCCATGTAGTATTCAAAATGAATTTTAAACTTGTTCATTCAATTTATCCATATAAAGCACTCTGAGGAGGTGATTTCTTTATCCTTCTCACACTTACTGAGGCTTCCTGTGCTGTATCATAGGCTTCTTCATAAAATGTATCTGAAATAGACTGAGACTTGAGACTGAGAGGGACAGAGTTGATCTCACCTAGTGTGAAGGAGTCAAAAGGTTTGATCAGAAAATTCAAATACTGATGCCTTACTATAAGAGACTGAGCATCTTTCTAGTCTGGTAAATGGCTCACCTTGGTTTGCAATGGGAAAAGATGGTGTTCTGCATGCTGCTGGTTTGATCACCTGTTGACTTGACACACACTAGCTCTACGATGCAGTTCATTTGTCCCTAACTACAGGTAAAAGGACAAACAGCCATGGGTAAACAAAGGGCTGCAGCAACAGTAGGCAACCAGTAACTTGCCTTCAAGACTTTAGTGATGGAGCAACTCATGAGATGGGGTGGGGTGGCTAAAGGAATTTCCTATTCTCCTCCTGTCTCCTGAAGAGTAGAGAAAGATAAGTAATAAAAGGATGGAAGCAATGGAATGTTTCCTAGCTATCCCTGCCAACTCAGCTTTCTGACCACCTCTCTGGCTAGCTACAAAACATCTCAGGGGTCTACGGATGTGCAGACCCAGGAGTACTGTTTCTTTGAGAGCACAGACAGGTCAGAAGAGCTATTTTTTGGGCACAGGGACAGCGACACTACATGGGATCTTCTGGCCAGGCCCCAAGAGAACACGTGTGGGGCTAGTATTTCAGCAGCATTACCTGCTATTTCTTACAAATATTGGTATATTTCCTTTTGTCTTATCATGCTGCTGAGAACATCTTATCTCACCCTTCCCAGCTATAGCCTGGAAAAACCTGGAGTCCAGCAGAGTGTCTGGGCTACTACACACTTTGAAAAAAACTGTCATGAACGGATGAATCAAATTGGAATTGGGATTTAACTGGATTCCAACATGAGAATCACAAACTGATAGGGCAGTCTGCCCAAGCGCATTTCTAAAACTACAGCTAGATGAGTTGAGGCCACCAGCAATATCTGTGCCAGAGCTGTCATCTGTTTTCAGCTGGAAATGGCTGTTAAATAAGTAGTTTAAATGTAGGAACTAGGAACACTGCTGGCTGGGGTCCTAGGCTGAGGCGGCCATATTTGAAAGGCTTTCAGACTGACAGAGAAGGCTGTGTCTCTTGGAGACACTGGATTTGTGTAGCATGTGTGCTGGAGAGCTCTCATGGACTTCGGCTTTGTCAGGGCTGAAGATGAGAGGAAGACACAGTACAGAACATGATCCTGACAACCGCAAGTACAAAAGGACTTTATTTAATCATTTAGCTCTCAAGGAACCCAGACCTTGTTAATGGCCATAGGAATTCAGGACATGATTTGGGCTGAACTCTTATCACCTGTGTGAGTTCCTCTATGCGTTAATAGAGCATCCAGCGTGTGAAAACATTTGTGCAGTTCTGGATTCAATGTTATTTTCTCTGGGGGGAATGAAACAGATCAGATCCTGGGTCAGGAAAAGCAGGCATATTTTTATTGATTAGGAGACAGAAATCATGATCAGAAAGTACAGATAATATTGACATCTAAAGGTCATTGGAGCTTGGATAGGTAAATGGAGCTTGGATAGGTAAATGGAGTTCCTTAATATTTTGTTTCACTGTGAAAACATCTCTTCCATTGGAAGAGAATTTAATCTTTTGACTTTATATTCTTCCTTACTGTCTATCTCTAACAAAATATATTCACACAAAGAGAATATTTTAAAAATACAACCAGAAATTTTTCTCCTTTACTTCAGGGATTTTACTTCGTTGCAATAAAAAAAATTTCATTAACTTAAAAGCGTTTTTCAAAATGTAACCGTATCCAGGTTTAATTATACACAATGTAGGTCACCTTATTTTAAATAGGCTCTGAAGCAGCTGCCCCTGAACTACTTTCAATGTTTTGCATGAGTAAGTTTCCCTATTACAGAGAAAAAGCAGACAGAAGTTAAAGACAAATGCTTCCTCTATGTAAGTAGCCTGAAGATAGCTTTCTAGGGCAATGAGAAGCAGATAGAACTGGGATACACTGAGCCACCTGTACTGTGACTTCTCTTCCAGTGGACTGGGGGGGGGCAAGTCCCTCCCCATGTCCTGGGGGTGGGGATAGAGAGCAGTGAAGGGTAGGTAGAGGGTGGGGAATGGTAGGAGGCCTCCCTCTCTCCAGGTTCTGTATAAGCACCTTCTGATGGGGAGTCAGAAGGCCTGATGATGTAGGAATGCCAAGCTGAAAGCCATAGGATGAGAAGTCTTCCCTTTACGGAGTGCCATGTTTTGAAAATAGCCTCCAAAGGCCTGTATGTCAAAAGCTCAGCTTTACAGGGTTACCGCAAATATCTGAGACTGCAAAGGAATCTGCTGTGATTTCAATGCAACCCTCCCTCATATGCACTCCCAAATTCATAAACTGGAAACTTAATCCATAATGTAATCGCATTGGTGGGTGGGGCTTAATGGGAGACATTTAGGTCACAAGAGCTCTGGTCTCATGAAAGGATTTATAATGCTATAGAAATGGCTTTTGGTGAGTGGGCTTTATCTTTCTGTTGTGCATTCATGTGTCTTGTGATGACATTAAGAAATAATCTGCCAGGTGCCAACACTCTAATCTTTGATTTTCCAGCCTCTAGAACTGGGAAAAATTAATTTATCTTTATTACAAATTCTCTGTCAGATGTTCTGTTATAGTAGCACAAAACCAACTGAGAGTCAAAACTGACACTGTGTCTCCCTTTTGCTTTAGAATCTCATATCTATTTTAAAGTATCATTTTTGCTAAGATTGCTGTTAAACACTACACTCCCTAAGGCCCTGCACGAGGGAGATGCTATTTGCACTCCTCCCAAATGATACTCAGTGTTCATGTCATGTGGACATATGTTTGTTATTTCCCATGACTGGTCTGTCTGTTAACAAGATTGTAAGAATCCAATGAAATAGAAAGCCAATAATTAAGGAATATGTCACACCTTCAAATACATTTGTGCATTATGTGACTGAATTCTATGACTCATATTACCTGATAAATATGCTACAATCATTGCCTTCCAGAACAGCACAGCAGAGGATTTGTTCTCTGCTCTCTTGTTCCTGGTGCTGTATTGCTGTCTTTCTTCCAGCCTGTCCCCCTTACCTGCCAGATTTCTCCTACTTGAGTCTCACTTTTCTTAGGAAGCTTCTCTACTCTTTTCTGCCATATCCTGACCTTTGGTAATCAATTGCCTGAGGACTTGTCATGCCACATGTTCATCTAATCTCACCAAGAGTCCAACTCTGCAAGGGAAAGTTCTGTACCTTACGCCACGGAGTATTTTTCTAGACCCGGCTTGTGAAGGTTTCAGCAGATGCTCCGTCATTTCTTAAAGTAAAAGTGAAATAAAAGATAAAATGTGCTAACTAATGGTTTAAGAGTTCCAGTCCTATATAGCCTCCTTCAGATTCTCACTTGTCTCAGAGGTATCTCCAGTTTTGCCATCTAACAGCCCAATTCCTGAGTCTCTGTGGATTTCCATTCTCTGTCTCTCTCTCTCTCTCTCTCTCTCTCACCTGTTTCTATCTCTTGCAGTCTTGGGCATTGAACCTAGAGCCCCCCATATGCTAGCCAAACATGTCATTGCTCTATATCCCCCACCCTTTTTATTTTGAGAAAGGATTTCTGCTAAGTTGCCCAGGCTGGCCTCAAACTTGCAATCTTTCTGCTTCAGCCTCCTGAGGAGTGATCACAACCACCACACCCAACTTCTCTCCATTCTTCTGCAATGGGTGCTGCCCCTCTTCATTGAGGTCCCCAGCCAAAAACCTCAACCTCGTCCTTCATATCTACCTTTTCTTTACTCTCTCCTCGAACATATCACCACTCTTACCCATTTTATCTCCTAAACATCTCTCCAACCACCCATAAACGTCTCTTCATCTCCATAGCCATCACGTACTGCCACAGCCTCCTGATGGTCTCCATGTCCATCTGCTATCCATATGCTGGTCTGCTCATATCACCCTCTCCTTAGAGACTTCCTGTTTGATCTTAGATAAGGATCTGCAAGTGTCAGGCTCTCCAAGTCATGGCCCACTGACCCCCTTCCCAGCCTCAGGCTCTCCTGTCCCCTGAGCCTTCTAACTCCATGGGCCTGTCATCCCCCTCTCACGCTCAGTGCATTTCACATGCACATCCCTTAACCCCAACCTGAGGACAGCATTGCTCCTGGACTGTGTTCTTCCACCACACTGACCTTATGGTCCATATCACACTCTCCCTGAGTGCGTACTGCATTTATATTTGCAGTGACTGGATCAAACCCAAGCTCGGGGAGTACACAGAACATGGGCCTGCTTGTTCTGTGTTGCAACCCCAGTGCTGAGCATGGTTTCCAGCCTGGAGCAGGTACCCAATGAAAAGGCTGTGTTTGAATAAACAGTCACTTCTACAGAACAGCAGAGCATTTCAAACCATTATCATGTATATTATCTCAATTCCCTCTTATAATAGACTTGTTGTTGAAACAGAGAAAGGTTCTGGGGCGATCAAAGCTGAGACAGATTTCTGATCCGCAATTCTGCTCTTCTGGCACACTGGGTTTTCTCACCCCATGTGGTACGCATCTTTCTACATAGAGACTATGAGAAGACAGCAAAATGCCTTGAAGAAAACAGACTTTAGTGTTAGAGTCACCTTTCTTCAGATCCAGGTCCTGCTTTGATCTACTAGTGTGACTTCAGACAAAGTAATCCATCTCTCTAAGCTAATGAAGTGCCCATCACAGGGTTAGTAAAACAATTAAATGGAACAATGTGTGATATCCACTCAGGTGCTTGGCCTATAGTAAAAATGGTAGCCAATAATAATGACGAATAAATGGTGTATGAGTTCCTTTTAGCTCTGTACTTATAAAGAATTCTTAAAGTTTGGCAGATTATTTTCTGTACCGTGACCTTGCTATGGGTGATAGGGATTGTAGCTTCTGATTACAAAACATCAAGCACTTTCACCTCATTATATTAAGAATTTATTCACCTCATTTATTAAGAATTGCCTTCCCTGCTTCAAACTTTCTCATCACTAAGCCTAGTCCTTGACTGCCCCAGTTTTTGCTTGCACAGAGCTTCCTCTCTCTCCTCAGCACAGCTTCTGCATCTGGACAGAAGCCCAGATGTCCATTCCTTTCCAACCTCAGCTATTATTA
The DNA here is from genome assembly GCA_004027295.1 of Dolichotis patagonum. Lineage (NCBI taxonomy): Eukaryota > Metazoa > Chordata > Mammalia > Rodentia > Caviidae > Dolichotis > Dolichotis patagonum. The sequence continues at coordinate 12,577 of PVJX010031563.1, forward strand.
CCACCTGCAGATTTTAATTTGAGTCACCTCCCTGCCCTCTTATATCACTACCATATACTCCTCTTTAACTCAGTGATTTTCCTAGAAGAGCAGGAAGAAGTGGACATTCACAGCTGTTCCCCAGCATGGGAACTTTCTGTGGCATCCATTTCTTCTTCACTGTAAAGATAATGCACCCATGAACCCTTCTCCTCAAGGACATTCCTTCTTAGTGCACAATTTAACCTACTGGAAGTTAATGAAATGATCAACTCATTACAACTCACTGGTTATGCCAGATCAAAGCCCCTAGATAATGTAAGTGAGGATGGAGAAACCCCCTTTATCCTGGGAGCTCCTCATTTAAAGCTTTTGTCTACAACGATGAAGCAAACGTTAACGTACGTCACTTCAAATAACAATACAAACTCACAGGAGTAGAAATAAGTTTATCATCTGAAACTAGCTTCTAATGCCAACTGAGTCACCACTGTTCGAGGTCAGGGCCAGGGTGTCCATGTCGACGCCAGCTTCCCTGAGTGGGAGACTGTCTCTCCATGGTACTCTACTTCTTGGGTACAGGATGCCCTGAGAACTGAGCCCCTGGGCCACTATTACTTCTCATTGTGAGCAAAAGTGGGGACAGAGAGAAAGAGCACAGGCTGAGGGCCAGACGCCTCCCAGTCTGTGTGCTGTCCCTTCTCAGATGCGCGGCCTCAGTGACATTACCTTCTCTGAGCTCCTATTTTCCTTCTGAAGATTATTTCCTGTACGGGATGTTGTCATAGCTTTAGGGCCTCATCTGGAGGCTGGAACATACAGTCAGCCTTTGTTTCTGAGGTCTTCAATCTATGGCTCCTTCATCCACAAAGTCACCCAACTTCAGATTTAGTGAAAAGAAATTTTGTCAGTGGTAGAGCTGGTGAGACTGTTAGTCCTGACGTCAGTTTGACTGGATTAGTAAATACCTCACAGATTAGTAAAACACACTTCAGTATGTGTCTGTGGGCTGTTTCCAGGGCAGGCTGGACAGAATATAAGAAAATGGAGGAGGATTTTGGCATTGATTTGAGAAGTTTCATTCCGCTTGAGCAAGGGTTTTCTGCAACTGCCATCAGGTATGGATATCAGATTCCACCTTCTTTGGCCTTTCATGGGGATTCACACCAGCGACTCTCCAGGGAGCTCCCAGGCCTCTCTGGCTCAGACTGGCACTGCATCCTTGATCCCTCTTGTTCTTCTGCTTCCAGCTTCTTGGATTGAACAGCTCTTGGATTCCCCGGCTCCGCAGTGCACACTCTCCCACCTCTCATCCTGTAGTCCTGCCTAACAGATCCTTTGCACAATATATCATTTCTCTCTCCCACCCCTTCTATCAATTCTTTTCTCCAGAGAACATTAACCAACACAGCAAATGTAAGGTGAGGTCCTAGTTTTGATCCCAAGCACCAAAAACTGAAACAAAAACCAAAACTAAAGACAGTATGTCTATACTGAACATGCACACACATTTCATTCTTGTCATTATTCCCTAAATGATGCAGCATTACAAATACTTGGATAACATTTATATATTCATTATTATGAGCAATCTAGAGATGATTTAAAATAATCAGGAAGATGTGCATAGATTGTATGCCAACTTTTACAAGGGATGTAAGTCTCCATAGATTTTGGGTATCCAGGGATCCTGGAACCAACTGTTTAAGAATACCAAGGAACCACTGTACTACCAGGTCAAAATCAATAATACCTTTAGACCTTCCTGTTTTCAGTTAGGAGCATTTTTAAAAGGTACATTTTATATCTATGAACATAGCCAGTTCCCAAGTATTCAAGGGTATACTTTTCTTTATCTTTGCCTGCCATTAATCTCTTCCTGTAAGCCTCTGTTTTTCCTCAGTATTGGGCAACATAATATAGTTGCTTTTAGGTATAGTTAAATCCCATAATTTCTAAGTTTTAGTTTCTGTAAATCAGCCACTTTCCAGTGTGAAATGGTCTCCTGAACTTTTCTTCTCTTGTGCTCCTCCCTGGACTGATTCCATGCTCCAAGGGACTCATGTAATGGGTACTGGCAGGAGCAGGGATGTATTTGCTTCTGGTTCTCCTCTGGGGCTGCCAGCCTTTGAGCCAGGACTCATCTGGGTGGATCTGCAGGAAATGTCTTTTATACCACACTTACCTCAATGCATAAGCACCTACCCACAGTTCCCTGTGAGTTAACCCTTGGCCGTTGGTCTCTATGGGTACCCTGTTCTATCCTGTTTAGACCCAATCTTTTCCAGAACTGATGTCTCCCTTCCTCCCCCCCATCCAAGGTACAGGGTTGGTATTAGTGTTGTTCTTCATGCTTGGACTCAGTCTGAGGCAGGTACAAAATAGACTAATTCTCAATTCTCAAGACTCCTCTGGAACACAATTCCTGCCGTGGTTTAGAGGGTTAAGTGCATTCCCCAAGCATTCATATGTTGGTAGCTTGGTGGCACTGTCAAGAAGAGATGGGACCTCTAAGAGATGGAGTCTACTGGGAGGTCACTGGGTTGTGCCCTTGGAAGGGAGTCCTCATAGCTCTCATGGGCCCTAGCCATGTGATCTCTCTCTAGCACATGCTCCGGCCATGAGCCATCTGCCATGATGTGATGCAGCTCACACTGTGCGAGTGCTATATTGTCTGGACTTTACACCCCCAAAGCTGTGAGTTAAACCTCTTTTCTTTGCAAAGCAGTCACCTTCAGCTACTTCATTACAGTTAGAAAGGTATATTCACTTCCCTTTCCAAGCTTGGATCATTTCCAACTAACTGAAAGGGAATGGGGCACTGGAAATTAGTTTCTGCCCAGATTCTCTGCCCTTTGAAAATGTTTTTATGTCTCTCCCTGTTTTCAGCATGAACCTGAGTGCTGTGGTTACTATTAAGGTAAGGGGTAGCTTTGTGCCTGTCACCACAGGGGGACAAGAATATCAGGGAATTCTGTGAACACTATTCATCTCAAATCAACATCTCACTGTAGTGTATCTCAGAATCAATCCGTTCTCATAAAGGAGAAATCCGCCCATCAACCACTAATACATTTCCTTTTTTGTAAACTACAAATAACATCAATTGTGACTTTTTAAGCTCATGCTTTAAATCAACATAAGCACTAAATTCATGTTATTATGTGTTTGTGTGACGTTTTTGCATATAGCTCTATAAATTTTAAAATGCATAAATTCATTTACTGCCACAATCAAAATGCAGAATAGATTCATCACTCTGGAAATCTCCCTTTACACACTCTCTCCCTATGTCTGACTCCTGCCAGGTACTAATCTGTCCCCCTGCTAACACAGTTCTGTCTTTTGAAAATCTTGTGTCAGTGGAAGCTTCCAATAGTAGCTCTTTGAGAGTGGCGTCTCATACTCAGTGCAATGCCTCTGAGAAGCACTTACCTCATTTATGTAACAATAGCTGATTTCTATTTTACTATTTGTGAGAATAACACATCTTTCATTAATATTCTGGAAGTTTTGACTTCTTCTGTGTCTTACAATAGGTCTATCAATTTAATTGACCATTTAAAAGAACCAGCTTTTAGTTTCACTGATTTTCTTCATTATTTTTCTGTTTTCCGTTTCATTGATTTTTCCCATCATTATTTTGTTTCTCCTACTTCCATTCAATTTGCTTTTTTCCCCCTCTGTGCTTCAGCTTCCTGATTTGGAACCTTCTGAGTATTTTTAATATTAAATTTCTAGGTATTAACAAGTGATATTAATGCTATAAAAATCTTTTCTCAGCACATTTGCTGTGTGCGCTCACAAATTTTGACATATTGCTTTTTTCATTTCTTTCAGTTCAAATACTCTCTAATTTCCTTGTGACGTTCTCTTTGCTGTATGACTTAAGTGCTTAGAGGTTTTCTTTCTCATTTTGTTTAATGTCATTAGTTTCACAAAACATACATTGTGCAATTTCAATTCTTTTAAATTTGTTAGTTTTCTCACAGAGAAGATGGCCTACCTTGGTGAATGCTCCACCTCCACTTAGAATGTGTATCCTCTTATTGTTGAGTGGAGTATTTTATAAACATTAATGTGATCCTGTTGGTTGATGTTGGTCAGTTCTTCCACATTCTTGCTAATTTTTGTTTACTGCTTCTGTTTACTACTGTATCAGCCACTTTCTCACTGCTGGAACAAAATAACTGATATTCACACCATAAAAGTGGAGAGGTTTATTTTGGCTCATGGTTTTAGTCCATGGTCCACTGGTTTCAAAGCAGAAACAGCAAGGGGAAGGGGTGAGGCACAGGACAGCTACTCACTCCATGGCAAGCAGAAAGCACAGAGTGAACGAAGGAGGTGGACAGGGAGATTTACCCTTCCAGGTCACACCCCAAGAGACTTCCCTCTTCCAAAAGGATTCTCCTCTTCTGGGTTGAAGGTGCACTCCTTATAATTTCTCTCTGCCAAAGTTAACTGCAGTCAATTTGGCGTCTGAATGATTCCACTGCCTTTCAGTTTGATTTCCTCTTGATAAACTGAAAGTCTGTCATAAGCCTCTATTTTACTTTAATAAAAGCATCCTTATGTCAGAGCACTGGTATCTTTTACAGAGAAATTATCATTCTGCGAATCCATATTTTCTGATCACCTTTATAAAGCTGAGCTATTCTTGTCACACCATATTTGTTTGCCTTGACCAAAAGCAGCATACTGATAAGAGGTTGGATATTTTGAAGAGCCTTGACCTGTATCCATACTGCTCAGACAAACCCATCACCTACAGAACTATGGTGTGGGAGTGGCTCTGTAGCCAAGGCTGTGATGGTGCATCTACTAATAGTGGTCCAAAACTCACAACTCCCAAATTATATATATATATTCCACAGATACTTGCTGATAGACACATAGAGCTGGACAACCACCTTTGCTCTCATCACCACACGGATGTATCTAGATTTCCCAACATATCAGTATCCACACAGAAGCAGAGTCTATGCATTTGGATGAATGGCTGACGAGTCACACAAATGTAGGTACTCGTTCCATGTAATCCAAAGCCTGCTCTGTTGCTTGATAATAGTGTGCATTCACCTGAGAATGGCACACTTCACCTGCTAGCAGTGGTAGAGAGAATCCCATTTCATAAGCCACACAAAATCTTTAGCTCTTTGTCCTCCAATATTTAACTGTCCTAAGCCGACTTGTAATGATACTTGTCATAGAGAATTTCCATCACATAGACATAAAATAGATGGGTATCATGTATTTTGGGAATTCCATTAGAATTGGAGTCTGCAATGGTAATTCTACTGAGTAAATGTGACATTTGTCATGTGAAAATGTCTAATATGGTGAATTTTGTAATGTTTATAAATACTTGCTGGAGTCTTTACTTGAGTCTTTGATAATATTTGATTGATGAAGTCCTAAAGAAAGGAGATGGTCATGTGAAAATATTCACAATACAGAAAGGTGCACAGTGCCAGTTCTTTTTTGAATTTGTCCCCCACTCCCACCCCACGTGGAGATCCAGGCTGTGGGGCTGAAGCTGTGTCACATGGTATCAGTGGTGGGCTGCACAAGGAGGCCCCGTGTGACAGATGAGACTGTTCTTTCTGCACTTGGTCCTCTTTTTCTCCTTTCCTCCCACCTTTTGGGTTATGTAAACATTCTTCCATATTCCATTTTCATTATTTATTGTACTTTTATTATATCACAAAAAATTTTCTGGTTTTGACCTGGAAATTATACTGTGAAAACTTAATTTTTCACAATGCAATTAGAATTGATATTTGGCCACCACAAGTGAAATGTAAAAACCTTTCCACTCACCCCTGTTGTAGACATTTTATCAATCACCCATATGTACACAATGAACTCCATCTACTGCTGTCATAAAAACAACCGCATAATAAAGGATAATTTATCTTTTTGTTGTTGTTGTTGTTGTTGTTGTTGTCATTTTTGTGGTAATAGGGATGGACTCCAGGGCCTGTGCACTGTGCTATGTCCCCAGCCATTCATTCACTTCTTGTTTTGAGACAGGGTCCTGTTAGGTTGCTGAGTTACCCAGGCTGGGATCAAATTTGCAATTCCAGACTTCTAGAGTGCTGAGATTACAGGGTATGCTATCATGCCCAGTAGCAGGTATTTACTATTTCCATTGCTATTTATTTACATTATTCCAATTTTTCCTCTGGTATTACTTCCCATTTATCTGCAGAACTTCTTCAATAGTTACTGTATTTTATTTTTTATTTCTTTATTTTTGAGTCAGGGTCTCCCACATAGATTAGGCTGGCCTTGTATTATGTAGCTTAGGTTGGCCTTGAATTCATAGCAATCCTCCTGCCTCAGCCTCCCAAGTGCTGGGGTGACAGGGCTGTGCTCCATGTCTAGCTATTTATGGTTATTTTACACCAAGACTACTAACAAGGAAATCCTTTTCATTCTTCATCAAAAAATGTGTTTATCTTCTTTTTTAAATTCTGTTTCCACTGGCTATGGAATTCTGGGTTGATGGTTCTTTTAGCACTTTGAAAAATTTTTACTATCTCTATTTCCCATAATTTGCTGAGAAAGTTATAGTCATTCAAAAAACTGTTTCTCTATAGATAAGATGCAAATTGTCTATAACAGCTTTCAACACTTTTTTTTTTACTTTTAGTTTGTATCACGTCTAGGTATGGATTTCTTTGGATTTATCCTGTTTGACATTCATGTGTTTTCATCATGGGGAAGTTTTCAGCTATCAATATATATATATATATATATATATATATATATATATATATATTTTTTTTTTTTTTTTTTTTAAACAGGGTCTCATCTTGTAGTTCAGGGTGACCTTCAACTCACCATGTCACCCACGCTGGCCCTGAACTTGTGGTGATCCTTCGGCCTCAACCTTCCAAGGGCTGGGATTATAGCTGTGCACCACCATGCCTGGCCTCAGCCATTATTTGCTAACCACCCCTCTGTACCATGTTCTTTCTTGGTCTCCAGTAACAGAAATGTTAGACTTTTAATACTGTCTCATAGGCTCCTGAGGACCCAGGTTTTAAATTATAACTAACATTTTTTCTTCTTGTTGTTCCGATTAAAAAATGTCTATTGATCTCCAAATTGACTGGCTCTTCTTTATCGTCTCCATCCAGTGAGTTTGTTTTGATTATTGTATTTTTCAGTTCTGATGTTTTCCATTTGGTGCTTTACTATGTTTTTTATTCCTCTAGTAAGATTTACAAACTCCCTATTCAAAAGTATTTCCCCTTACATCTTGGAGAACTGTCAAATAAATGTAATGTCTATCATGTTCACTTTATTGTCTGTTGATTGCCTTTTGTCATATAGCTCTTTGTATGGTAAGCAGTTTCTGACTGCTTGGAAGGCATTTTGAATCTTACATTATGGAACTATGGGTCTTGCTTACATCCTACAGAGAATCAAAGCAGGCAGCTATCAGGTAGAGTTCAGGTCAGTGGTTCCCCCAGCTGTCCATAGGTTGCACTCCCAGTGTCAGCTGTGTTTACAAAGCTTTGGAAGTGCTATCAGGATCTGTCGCACACGTGAACCACACTATAGCCAGTGTGGAGCTTGGGTGGTGGTCTATCCTGCAGTTCGTTTCTCAAAGTCTGCATGTGCTTTTAGGGTGAAATTCATATACATATGTATTTATATCTCAGGAATGAGCCCAGGGGGTCAATGCAATTTATGGAGTCTTTAAATTCTTCCCAAGTTCAGTCTCTTCACTCCTTTCTAGTTCCTTGGGGGTCCACTTGCTTGTCCTCCAGCCCGAAATCTTATACTACAGTTACCGTCCTCACTGGCTCGTATCTGTGGCCAAGTGGAGGAAGAACAGAGGAAGGATAAACACAATGGGGATTTTCTTTATGCACTGGGGATTTCTTCCACGTTTGCCTCCACAGCTCATCCTACTGGAGAGGAAACTGTCTTTCCTCAGAGTGTAGCTTTGCCCGGTGCCTGCTGCTGCTCACAGGTTAGGGCATGAGAAAATAACGAAGAAAAAGAGAGACTTCCTTAACTCTCTGTGGGTGCTAGCAGTTCCTTCCCCGACTCCTCAAGCAGAAACTCAAAGCTTCTCCTGCGTAGGTGCTGCTCCCAGGCATCAAGCTGCACCAAGTTTAGCTAGGGGTTATTGGAGAGAAAAGCCTATAATTTCCCCATCAGTTCAGAGATACTTCAAATTGTGTTCTTCCCAATCTGCTGTAACACATTCCTTTTTGGGGTCCTCCATGCATTCTGCCCTGTTTTTCAGGGTGAGAGGTCAGGTGGGCCATGCTCCTACCATTTTACCCAGACCTGGAACTCAATAAAAACCACCTGCTTAGCTTTTGAGTTGGGTCTCCATATAAGAATGGATGTTCTGGGGATTTGGGATGTAATTATGAGGTTGCCTAGCATGAATGAGGCTCTGAGTTCTATCTCCAGCACTGTTAAAACAAAGAAATGGTCATTCTGAAGACCAGCTCATTTGAGGAGATGATTATGATATCTTTGGTCTAAAAAACTGCTCAAATCTTTAATTTTGGGGGAAACTATCCCATGCTGTCTCACGCTGTCACTTAATGGCCACTTGCT
>PVJX010031564.1:0-21100 GCA_004027295.1 Dolichotis patagonum
TAGTCCCAGAGAATCAACTGCTTTAATGAATCAAACAGATAAACATATTATGGAAAATGTAATGAAAGAAGACACTAAAAGGAATTACAGTGATAAAGACCAAAAAGCAAGACTTTTTCCCACTGTTGTTCATTCTCAAGAAATAGAAATAACTAACGTTGAGAGAAAGAAACAAGGCCTTCCAGAGAGTGAGCCTATGGCTAATACAAATGTTTGTTCCACTAACAGTATAAATAAAGAATTGACTGACATCTCAGAATTTAATCAGAAAGAGAAGGAAATTTCTCACAAGCTCCTCTTCTTTAAGTTGTGAGTATTGTCTGTTGTGCTCCAGCAACAAGAAAGTGGCTAAGAGAGCTAAAGTGCTGTCTGGTGTTTCTAGGCCTGAGAAGCTCGTGACAGGCCTTACAGAAAGAGGACCTGTGTGAGGTGAGCTGCAGTGCGGAATAAATTATAAGGCTGCTGGACATGAGCTCAACACGAGTGAGCTGTACATGTATTAAGCGTATATGTATGTGTATATAATATGTCAAACAGGGTGTCCCTAAGCACACACAAAACAACGTTATATATTTATTGGTTGAAGAAAATATTAAGACCCAGGGACTCAGGAACCTGTTACAGTGTAGAGCTGGAATGTCTCTCAGAGATCTTTGGGTTAAAGGCTTGGTCGTCCATCCCTAGTGCCATTAGGAGCAGATGGAGCTTTTCAAAAAGTAGGGCCTGGTGAGAGAAGGCTAGGTCATTGGGAGGGTGACTTGGAAGGGGATATTGAAACCCCTTTCTCTCTCTCACTTTGCTCAGCTATCACGAAGTGAATAGACAGCCTCTGCCATGTGCCCTCACCATGGTGTCCTGTGCTACCAGAGACCCTAAGTACAGTGATCAGTGACCGTGTACTGAAACTGAAAATGTGAGCTGAAATAAAACTTTTCCCTTATTAAGTTGATTATCTCACCCATAGTAATGGAAAGCTAACACAGACCCTAACCTATGTTTCCCTAAGGAGTCCCTCATATTCATTAGTATTTATGGCAACTTTAGAGAACATAACTACCATCAGTAATGAAAATTGTCTTACATGAGAGCCTCTTATATACTGAGATCTTTCCTAGAATCACAGTGAAGTTAACCCTAATCCTCACCCATGTAAATTAAGTATCATTCCCCCAGATGATAAATTTAAGGCCTAAATAATTGGCCAATGCCCATCAGCTAGAAAGAGATAAACAAAAACAAAAGAAGGTCAAATAGCATGCAGGTGTAGTGTTCCTTTTCCTTTTCCTGAGTGCTTTCACTCTGTGAACTAATTCCAGCTCAGCATCTTGCAAAGTTTAGCCATATCCATGTTGCCTCTCCCACTGGATTTCTTATGCTGCTTCAAAAAGCTTTCCCACAAGCATTCTCTCCCCTGCACACCACACTGGAAAGCTTCTCACCGATGCCACGGTCAGGTCATTTCATACCATGTACTCAAATGTTTGTATCCTCAGCCATTCTTTTTCATCTGCCTCCCCTACTTCTGGTAGCCACGGTGGTCAAGATTTCCAGATAAAGCAAAAGTGTCTTCTTGCAGGAGAAAGAGAAGAAAAAAAAGAGAAAAAAGACAAAAGGGTCAGACGTGAACTTGAAGGACGGAGAGCAAACACACTGAGCTTGGGAGAGTTCCTGATGGAGCTGGAGCAAAGAGAGAGCTGAGGGCAAGTCCTCACAGAAGAGAAGGCTGCATACCCATCAAGGACACTTGCATCATGCTGTGCATTTTAACACTCTTTTAAAAGAGTTCCATTTATGTGATCTTGTTCGCATATCGTAACCACTCTGAGTAGGTGAAGGACACATTCTACTTTCCATCTACTTGCTCAGAAAACTGAGGCAAGGAAAAAAATTCAGTAATTAGTATCCTAGTATTTCAGTTTGTAAACCAATGTGAAGAGTAGCTCGTGAGGACACTGCATTCTTCACTGAATACCTGGGTCTTATGACTGTTTCAGTATGTTTACTCAACTGTAGTTTCTCTAAATTTCAAAGCTCAACTCAAAGCATTTGACCAAAATATAACAAAACTAGCGTTTGTATCAAGGGGATCAAAATGATGGCCAAGGATGGGACCAAGCCTTGTGAGTAGAGATGACAGCAACTTTGCTGCAGCCTCTTCTGGGAATCTCCCTGGGGATATTACTAAAGTCAAGAATAGACTGGAAACAAAAAGCCGATGTGAATGTGAAGGTGACGTTTTGTGTAACATTGAAATCATTCCTTTCCAAGTTCATAATCTCCATCTTGATGCTAGATCCCCATGTTTGCAGAGGTAAGAGTCTCCATGAGGGGATTTTGATGATACTGTGAGTGAGGTCAGCAGGTCCAGGTGGCAATATTTGGTTATAAATTTAATGACACATTAAGCACATTCAGTGGCAGCAGCTGCGGACTGGATGATAGGGCTGAGAGACACAAAAGGAAGGGACTGTCTGGAGGTCAGTGAGCGCCTAAGATCCCAGTGAGGTGAATCATAGCCCTTCTCCATGCTTGGGGCTCATACACCTTTCATTTCGTGTGTACCTCCCACCAGGCTGGGTTCTCATTATGGCAGGATGTGACATCTGAAGAGACTTGGTAGCTCTTCCAGGTGCGGGCACCTGCCCTGGGCTTTGCAATGGGCTGTTTGCCTCTGACTGAGTGAAGAGCTGCTGTCAGTCACCCACACAGGAGATGAGGAAATAACCGAGAGATTATTTAACGCTGAGACACACACGGGTGCAGCTCTGTGCTTGCATCGCCAGAGTGCAGGGATTCAGAGTGAGGACCAGACCCCTCCTGGGCACTGGGACGCTCATGGGGAGGACGACGTGAATGCGCTAGGGTTTCCTTCATAAGTGCGGTGGTTGTGGAGTTGTTTTCTGGGAGGAAAATGACTTTTTAATAAAGAAACTTCTTCGGCTAGTTGACAGCCTCTTTTTCTTGGCTAAAAGTAGTTCCTTCTATTATATCCTGGAGCATCTGGCTGTCTTGGTGGAGACATATGAGCACAACCACAGGCCTGGAATATCCCAAGAGGGCAAGAATAGCCATAATATGAGCTGACTTCTGCCACTCTGGTCCCTGCAGTTGTTAGGAATGCTTCGCCTCCGAGGCAGGCAGCTTGGAAACCAGTCAACACGAAGACAGAAACACTCACCTCCTGCTCCTGGGCTCAAATTTTTCTTTTCACAGCTCCAACTCTTATCTCTAAGTCTTTGTAGCTAAAACAGATTCATTCCTGTAAGGACTTTCTCCCTTCTTAGAGGCCACAGACTTGTGAGTCTGTCACGTTCCGGAGGAGGCATGGAAAACTTGGACTTGCTGGGATTCCTCATTGTTACCTTAAACTGCAATGTGACCATTGTGGGTGAGTGCTGAGAAAACCCCAAACTCCTGCTTTGCTGTGTGTTGCTTCATTTGAACTGAGCCTCCACGGGTCAGAACATAGCCTGTTTTCAGCTTTCCTGGTCACTCCTAAGGCCAGTGAGTTTCTAGAGGACAGGGAGCTGGGAGACCAGCAGTTCTCCAAGATCACCAGGGCTCCACTGTCACTGAACTAAAGCCTTGGGGAGAGCCTGGTCCCTGCCACACTGCCTCCTCACTACTGAAGCCAGTGGGAGAGAGATTCATGAGCAGCCTTCTTGGGCTTGTTACCAGGAGAAGAAACAATACAGGCAGAGATAATGAGAAAGTAATGTCTGGATTATGCTTCCTTCTCATGTATCTTATCTTGGTTTTGTGCTTGAACCTTAATTTGTAAAGATGAGTAGTTTTTCTTGTGCTCTTATCCAAATCCCAATGATAGTTTAGTTCATAATTTTTATTTTATTTTTTGCAATGCTGGGGATGGAATCCAGGGCTTTGCACATGCTAGGCAAACGCTCCACCACTGAACTACACCCCCAGGATCCCCTGGTTATTAAGAAACTATACAATAAATACTTCTGACTTTGACATGGATGAGTCAAATTTTAGAGATGTGTGTGTGTGTGAAGGCAAGAGGGATTGCGGAACAGATGAGCATGTACCTGAAATATGGTCGGTATTTTTCTTACACATATTTTGTAGAATTTAAACAAAATCAGCCTCATGCTAAAAGTTCAAGTCGGTAACATCATCATCTAATAATTGTCATTGAACTCAATTGCCTTTATTAAAATAGGGTTTATTAAAATAGGGTTTTGTATTTCTAATGTCAGATGATGCTTTATCCTGTCACAAAATACAGTCTTTACAAGTTATTTTGGCTGTGTTTTAAATGTGTTCCAAAATAAGGTGACCTATGATGTGACAGTGGGGTTTGAAATTATTTTGATTTCTTAGGTTCATTCTTTCATGTAAAATGAAAGAAAAACAAGCCTCATTATTTCATAGAATAGGGGAAATTTTTGAAAGAATTGAGTGTTCTTAAAGGAGTTCAATTTCAGGGACCAGAGAAGAACATTAGACACAAGTCTTGTGGCTGAATAGGGTCTTGTGGGCCACTGTCATAAATAAGGGATTCACTGAAATGAACAGCTTGTATTTTCTCTACGCAGTTACGGTAATATGTGAAAATCTTTTTAAAAAAAATCTTATTCTCATAAGAAGAGTAAGATCCTTTTTAACATCATTGATTTGCTCTACCAAATTTTCTCTCTGGAAATTTTAGTTCAAAAGACATAAACCAGTGTCTAAACTAGTGGACTCAACTGAAAACATTTTTAGTATATAATGTTCTTATTTTTACTAGTACCTGATTGTAGCACATAGCAAGCTCATTTTATTGTGGGGAGTTGGTCCAATGTTCTTCAAAACTCTGCTCATCTGAAAGCCTCTTACTATAAGTTCACTGCAATGTCTGGGATATTCTAAATGTTCAATAAATAAATAGCAAATGAATGAGGCAGCTGGTGCTGTTGCTATGACTAAATACAGTCTTATGTACATCTCTGGTCTCCAGTCTCCACCCAGGAAATATTTAAAATCTATTGTTCAGATAAAATCTGCAGTTGGCTTTATTTCCGATTCTGGGATTGGACAACACTTTACTCCATGAAATGGAGCTATTGTTCCCAGGCGAGGTGTTGATAAGGTGGTGACCAGGCCATTCCTGTTTGCTCTTTTTCAGGGAAGATCTGGCTGCTCTTCACCGTACTGCTAAGGATGGGCGTGGTCATCCTGGCAGGGTACCCCATCTTCCAGGATGAGCAGGAGCGCTTCGTCTGTAATACTCTGCAGCCAGGCTGTGCCAACGTTTGCTACGACATCTTCTCCCCTGTGTCCCAGCTGCGCTTCTGGCTGGTCCAGGGGGTGTCTGTGCTCCTCCCTTATGCCATGTTTAGTGTCTATGTCCTCCACAAAGGCACCCAGCTTGCCACCTGGGGAGGCTGCCGGTCAGACAGAGGTGCCCTGAGAGTGCCAGACTTCTCCTGCAGCTACCTCGTCCACCTGGGTATCCGGACCCTGATGGAGGCTGCATTTGGGGCCTGGCATTACTTCTTGTTTGGGTTCTTGGTTCCTAAGAGTTTCTCTTGCACGCACTCTCCTTGCTCCAGTGTGGTGGATTGCTACATCTCTCGGCCCACGGAGAAGTCCATCATGATGCTTTTCACCTGGACCATGAGTGCCCTTTCCTTCCTCCTCAGTGTCGCAGATCTGGTTTGCAGTGTGCAGGGAAGGATTAGCAGGAGGCAAGGCCCGGGGGAGCGGGGGAGGAATTCCTGTGTCAGCAAGGAGTGTGGAGTCAGAGCATCTCCTCCGGGCCGGGCTAAGGGGAACCAGCCAGGCAAGGTAGCTGAGGATGGCAGATGGGAGGAGGAGGTGGTGCCTTCTCTCCCTGATGGGTGGGCTGGGGGGCACAGTATCAACAGCCTCAGTGGTCAGCCTCCTGCCCTGGGCCCGGTGGCACTGCTGGAGGAAAATGGGAGTGAAGGGTTGACCTCAACCAGCGACAAGGTACCTGTGGCCCACAGAGAGCCTGGAGGCAGATGCCCCAGAGAGGCTGCCCAGGACCTAAAGAGCAAGGGCCTCGCCTGGTCAGAGGTGTGTTCCTTCGCCTCACAGAGCCACCTGGCTGGCCACTATTCATCTGGCCTGCTACCGTCTCCTGAGCAGCTGGCCCCCTCTGGCAGCGTCCCTCACCTGAGAACCAAAAAGTCTGAGTGGGTGTGAAGAGAGCATGGCATGATGTGCCCGGCGAGCCCAGTTCTACAGCAGGGTGCTGTCCTGGACAAAGACTCAGCTAAGCACAGTCTGCCACTCCACAAACTTCCTGGTAGCAGGCGAGCTACCAGGACAAACTTCCTGGGAGACCGGATACAGATTTAATTTAGACAACACTTTCTTTTGAAAACACACTTGACATTTAATACCTGTCCTTAGTTAAAGTACTTAACAGGAGAGTGCAGAGTTGTTGATCCGCATGAGATTGTTGTAAGTGCTCCGCTCTCACTGGATCTATTGTCTTGTTCTTTGCCATGTGCCTAATGTAAAGCACGCTGTCTTACATGCATAGCGCTCAATATGCTTTGATTTTGCTGGTAAATTATTAGGATTTGGCTTTGTGCTTGATTCTGATTGAGGAGAGGCATTACTCATGCGTGTCATCAGCAGAGACACTAGTTTACCTCTTTAACAAAATGAACAGTGAACGTACTGCAGGAACATGCTTCCTGCTTCACAGTGTGCAGGACAGAGGGGCACATGCAAGGAACAGAGCTCAGAGACAATCAGTTGGGGGATGTCATGTCGTTACACATGGTGTGGGGTGAGCCCAGGGCTTTCAGAGCCTCCGTGTGTAGCTGAGTGGGTGTCCTCCTCCTGTGAAGGCAGGACTTCTACTGTTGACAAGCAGCTGAGGATTTGTCACAAGGTTTTCAGCCCAGGTTTTGCCCAAGGCAGTGCAGTTGTGACTGGCCTGAGAGCCTTATTCTAGTGCAGAGGAGGAGAAAGACTTTGAGGGCTGTGTCCAAGCTTTCTATATGCACACTGGAAATGAAAAGCCACTCCAGGTCTTGGGAAAGGCTTGACGTAATGGTCTCCCTGCTTTTTTAGGTGTTGCTGGTTCTGGTTTTGGTGATTTCCCAGTTAAAGCATGACTCCACTCTGTGTTGGAGCTTTTGTGCTGCTTGAATTTGAGCAGACAGGAGCACATACCTAGTACAGGGAAGGGTAAACCGACTCACCTTGGCAAGGAGAGGAAGAACGAGCCATCTGGACACAGTTCTAGACTTGGGCACTGTTCTCTGAGCCCCAGTATGGAACAGCTGAGGAACAGGATCCATTCTTCACTACAGTAAATAATATAAATATGAACCAATGCACTTGTAAAAACAATGGACTTTTGAACTGTTTTAAAGAGACTTTGGCAATAAAATATCTTCCAGGATAATGAATAGCAGCCTGCGAGATGTATCTATAGGCTGTCAAAGCAACTGGCTAAAATGTAGAAAAAAGAATCATAGCTGGATGTGGTGGTGCACACCTGTCACGCTTGTACTCTAGGAGGCTGAGGTAGGAGGATCACAGCTTTGAGCCCAGGAATTTAGCAATTTAGTGACAGCCTATCTCAGAATGAAAGAGAAAGAGGGACAGGGGAAAGAGAGAGAGAGAGAGAGAGACAGAGAGAGACAGACAGAGAGACAGACAGAGAGATTAGAGACAGAAAGACACAGAGACATGGGATATAGTTTAGTGTGAAGGCTCAGGGTCAGTTCTCAGTACTAAAAAAGAAATTGCCCCAAACTGGTTTTGGCATAAGACAATTTGAATTAATATGCCTATTTTCACAAATTCTCTCTCTCTCTCTCTCTCCTTGAAACTCTCTCATTTTTGCTCCTAAAGTCACTTAAATTTGTAATCAGTGCCTCCCAATCTCAGTGCTCTATATGAATGCTTGGCACAGCAGCTGCTCAATAAATGTGGTTTTTGAGTCTGATACCCCTAAAGTATCAGAAGCAAACGTTGACGTCCTGGGAACCACATAATTCTTGTGGGCTTTCAGAGGCTGGGCACGAGCTGTAGGTCCTCTAAGGGCTGCCTTGCTCTCAGGCACCTCAGTGTGAGCCTGGACAAGGCCTTGTGAGGAATGGAACTTCAGTCAGCAAGTATTGTGCAGGGCTGGGAAAGGGACGGGGAGCGCTGAGGTTCTCTCCTGACACGGCGCTGGTGAGCTGGGTTCCTGCTCCCACACGAGTCTGCATTCGACTCTGGCTTTCCAGATGAGTGATTCTATGTGAAGGCACTGGGAATGCTGCTTTTACCTCTCTGACGTGGTCCCACATGCTCCAGGAGAGAACTAGAGTCATGCAGTTTGCTGCATGGAAAACTGTACAGGTTCCTCAAAGCACTGGTGAGGGTGTCTGGGCTTTTATTCAATGTCTGTGATTGTCCAGCAGCTCACTTCACTCTGCTGGGCCTCAGTTTCCTTGTTTGTGACTAGATGTTTCCTTAATGGTCTATAAACTGTAGGACTCCGATAATGAGATGTGGGGTTGTTAGTTATTTTAACTTAAATAAAGAGTAATTTAGCAACCTTTAATTAATTAAAAGCTTAAATAAGGAAGTACTAAGCTAAACCCCCAGACCTTTCTAAATTTTATTTTGACACAGGGTCTCTCTAAGTTGTCCAGCCTGGTTTCAAACTTGCAATCCTCATGCCTCAGCCACCTAATTACCAAGCATGAGTTTTAATAAGATTAATAAGATGAGATTTAATAAGGTTAAGTTTTAATAAGATAATTTAATAAGATTTAATAAGATGGTAAAAACAGGAATGGCCCGTATCATGGTCCGTTTCCTGTTGCTGAAACAAAATACTGGAAACTGGGTGACTCATAAAGAAAACAAGTTTTATTTCTTATGGTCCTAGAGTCTGAGTAGTTCAAGATGGAGGTGCCTCGTCTGGTGAGGTCGTGTTTGCTGTATCACAACCTGGCAGAGGGCACTGCACGGTGAGCCGGAACAAGGGAGGGGACACAGGTCCCTCTTCCTCTTATGAAGTGTGAGCGTCACTATGGAGCTCCACCCTCACTACGTTCTTTAATCCTCATTATTCTTATTATTAGTCTGTGAACCTGGGGTTGTTTCCAACAGTGAATTTTTGGAGGACACATTCCAACCCTAGCAGCCTGTGTGTCCTAGAAGAGCTCCTTAGGAGAGATGGGGACCTCCTGGAAAATGGGTGGGGTGGCAGGAGGCAATTTTACACCCTTTTGTGTGACAGCGAAGGGCTGGGTGGGCAGACATGGGGACCACTGGCGTGGCGCCAGCTGTGTGGAGAGGAGCACTGGACCCACACGCAGTGTTCATGTCTGTCACCGTGGATGCCTCATTGGGACAGGCATCTCTCCTTCTCTTCCACTGCAAATCTCTGGTTATCTAACTTAGGCTTTCAAGCCTTATTGATCTATTTCTAGTCAGTTAAGAGAAAAGTGGGAAAGTTTAGACAGTATCCAAAAGGATAAAAGAAAAGCAGAAAATCATGCGGCTCTTATTTTCAAGATTTCAAATTTCCTCAACGTTAGAAAAATAAAAGATGGTTCAGGAGTCTGTGCCCCTCCTACACGGTTGCCAGGTACCCTGTGGCCTGGGGCAGGACAGTGCAAGCCTAGGTCCTTGTAGCTGCTCTAACAGGTGAACACCAGTGTTAGTCACCAGCACAGAAGTTTTGCACGGTACAAAGCTGGTGCTTGTGCCTGGAGAGTGGCTCTGCTTCTCGAAGTGACTCAGGGACCCTCCAGCTAGGGGCTCTTGTGCCCAGAGGGGCCCCATAAACAAGGTCCAAAGAGGGTAGCACATCCAGCCATATATGTTTTCTGCCGAGGTCTCTATTTCAGCTACAAGGGAGGCTGAAAACGGTGGCCTGGCAGGAGGGAAAATTTAGATGAACATTATCCAGTGTTTGTTTTGGGCAGAACTTTTTCAGGATACCTGCCCATTGAGAAACATTTAATAAATTCTGGGGCCCAGCGTATGGGTTTCCTAGGCAGTGCTAAGCGCGGCCCGTGGAAGGGGTATCTGGTCTGAGAAACCTCTGACTTATTCGTGTTTACAGTAAGCACATCTAGTGGCATTTTCTCTGGCACCAGAAGAGACAAAGTGAATAGAATGGATTGAATTGGGGCTAGTCCCCAAACTGCTTATACTTTGGGACTTTCGTCTTAATTTGTCATGTTCACTAAAAAAGGACTGCAGTTTAAGTGTGCGTGTGGATGTGTATGCACGCTCACATGTGCTTTAGTTTGGCTTTTTGGATTTTGCACAGGTCAAAGGGCTTGTGAGAGATTGTTTAACTGTCTGGGGACTTCAGCCCACAAGTCTCTTCCCAGGCCAGTGTGCAGGTGGTTCCAAGGTGTCTGGCTGTGATAGAACCCACTGGTAGGATCCAGACTCTGAACCAGCACGCACGGCTGGTTACCTGCAGAGACAAAAGGGAAAGAGATTATGAGGCTCAGTGGGATTATGTGAATAGAGCAGTTTGTGCTTAGCCAAGAAAGGTAATGTTTATGGAATTAATAAATGCAGCCTCCAGCCCTTTCATAGGATGTTGCAAACTATTGTGAGATCTACTTTCAAATTTGGGGGGTATAAAATTTTGTTTCAGGCAAGAGATGATGAGGAGAGTGATGCTGTCACACCAGCAGTGGGACATCTGCACTTTCGGGCACAGGCTTGCTGAGGTTCTGGACTGAGAATGCCTCCTATCTGCCACTGCCTTCCAACGCTGGGAGAGCTTGGTAAATCCTGCCAGCTGTGTTTCGGTTGTATTATGAGATAAATGTTTCTTAGAAAGGAAATGGTTGCTCCACCCTGCATTTGAAGTGTGTGTGTGTGTGTGTGTGTGTGTGTGTGTATGTGTGTGTCCTCTCTTGTCAATTACACAGCAACCCTTTCCTTGGGGAACTTTCAACTTGAGGGCCATCTCTGCCCTCTGCTTTAGAGAGACACTTGAAGAGGCACATGATGAGCAACAAGGACTCTAGGACTAAATCAACTCCTAAGCTGAACCCAGATAAAATGTGTGTCATGGGGAATCTGGGAAATCAAAAGTAAATGGGAGCTGTGGGTGTCGGTCAGTGGCACAGTGTTTGCCTAGCGTGTATGAGGTCCTGTGTTTGATCCCTAGCACTGAACAAAAAAAGCCCAAATTTAGTAAGAAAAGGTTTTCTCCTTCCCTGGGTGGAAGGAACAGAGAGGCGCGTGACAGAGTGTGCCCCACAGCATGGCACAATCGGCCATCGACTTCTCTGGCCATCCTAAGGATGAGAGGTTCCTGCACATTCCCGCCTGTCTCTGGGCTGGTTCTTCTCGCCTCAGCCTCTCTAGCAGGAGCTTTGTCCCCCACATGGCCCTGTGTGTGTCTCCCAACAGGCTGGAAAAAAAAAGATTTCATATCCCTGGAACTAAATTGATAAAGTAGTATTTTTTTGTGCATTGAGTCTGATCCTAAACTTGATATTTTACTTCTATGTCTTTCTATGAAGCTAAAAAGAAAAAAAATCAACTTATCTCCTGAGCAGCCAGTAAAGTGAGATGAAGGCAATCCGCAGTGTCACTCAGGGCTCCTGCTGTGTGAACCTCCACTCTCTCAGGGCTGATGGAGCAGGGAGCGCCTGTGTTGCTCTGTGTACTGTGGGGGAACCCCAGGACAGGATACAACCATGTGTCACTAGAGGGTGGTTCTTGGGCTGTGAAATCATAGATGCCTGATCATCCCTGTGAGTGAGTCCTCCAGGAATTAGTAATGACACATTTTCTAGGGGGGAAAGGGCCAAAGACAGAAACAATGGAACCCTTCTCCTACTTCCAAACTCACCAGCAGAGGCCTCTCTTGGACCATATTTACGATGCATCATTTCTAAGCACCAAAGTAAAACTCAAATGTGTTCTTACTGTGTTCTCCCTTGATCATATTTACATGTTGTTGCTTATTTGTTTTTGCTCTACTTTTTTCTGTCTTACTTCACACAGAAAAAGCAGGATTTAAGGATTCTCCATAATAGATCTGAGAATTCTGTTAACTTACTTTGGATAACAGAGTGGGTGAGAAATGAGGGGATAACACAAAATTGTGAACAATTTTTTCTCAAGGGCAGGAGATTTAACAAGACAATGATTCATCTCTTAGGGAGGATAGAATTTCTGTAACAGAAGTTTTTATTCATTTTCTTTATTTTAGCCTACAAACATCGGATTGTCCCTTTCTCTGGTTTTTCACATATTCAGGCTGCAATCCATGAGACTTTGGCTTGAGATGAGGGTTTGTAATAGAGGGCGGATATCGTGAGCCCTACGGTGTGACTGCTTGGGAAGCTATGTAGTGCCTGCACTCATGGAACACAAAATCTCCCTTCCTGTCTTTCAGATTCCTCCCTCCAGCTTTTTATTAAGTGGCTACAAAACCCCTCATCCCTTTGTCAAGTAAGGTATCTACAAAATATGTAAGATCGTCACCCTTGGCTTACAAAATAGTGTGTTATTTTACATTTAAGAATCTTTCCCTTTTTTTTTTAACTCTTTAGAAAGTTAAAATGCTTTTGATCTCAGAAATGGTATTTGAGAAGCAATTAAAAGTCTATAAATTGGTCTTCCTCACCTGGGGTATTTGATCTGACAAAAGCCTCAGGTATTCTTAAAGTTTATGCTAAGGATATCCAGTGCTATTTCCTTCAGATATGAAAATTCAGGAATTATATAGAGCAGGTTGGTGGGAATGAACATTAGAAGGAAATAAAAAAAGCCTATGGTAAAGGGAGTTGATCGTATTTTGTGGTATGCACAGGGGCATCTTCAGAGAGAAGTTAAGACAGAGATTAAAACTCAGTCAAGGCACAAGGAAACATTTCCATGATCTGATGAACTAAGGATCATGACATTTCGGCTTATCTTTATTTTCTCATCTATTTTAAAAAAAGATGCCATTCTTCAACCCAGAAACATGGTATTTGCTGTTCATGTTGGACTAAAGGAGTTTTTACTCCTGTAGAAGTAAGATAAGTAGAAATATTAAAGATGATTTAATTTGTGTGTTTATTGGGAATACTTTATATATCTGTTGCTTGTGTAAGGCCTGGGATTCTGTACAACAGAATGATTAGCAGGATTTAAATATTTTACCATAAAGTTTCTGAGTAGAACAACCAAGTCTCCTGCACAAAGCAGGGGAATTGGGGGGCTTTTGTTCCTCATTTGGGGAGCAGAGGAAGCTTTGGTGCTGCCACTTCACCCTGCCATGCCCACTGGTTCTGCTGGGTTGTCCTTTCTCAGTGCACCCTCCTCTGTCACTGAGATGGTGGTCCTGTGCACTGCAGGAAGAGGGGTCTTCTGGGAAGTCCTCAGGTCATTAGGGATGCACCCTCATAAAGGATGGAGACCCCACTGCCTAGATCTGTCTGTTTCTTGATTAGAGGCAGGAGCACTGTGCTCTGTCACATGCTTCTATCTTTGCCACCCAAGGTCCGCAGCAGAAGCCTAAAGCTGGGCTTGCACTTCCAGAACTATGAGCCAAAGTAAGGCTCTTTTTGCTTCCTAAGTGGCAAGAGTAGGGTGTTTTGTTACAGTGCTGTGAAGCTGATTGACACAGCTCCCTCACCCAAGCATGTCCCATAGAAGGCACTGAACTCACTCCCCCAGCACCAGTAATCAGCAGGGTGGAATCTGCCAGGGAACATGGTTCATCTCACACCTAAGGAAATGAAAGTCCAGGATGGCTTACTAAAGTGATCTGGCTACTGGTGGCCAAGCTTCTCCTTCCTAGCTGGATTTGGTTCCATTTGTATCTCCAGGCTGCCCCTTGAAGGAGTTAGACAGAGGGATGAGAGTTCACAATAGCCTACTGTGTGCCTTCTCTAGGATCAAATTAACAGAGGCCGCACTATCCCAGTGGTGTGGACCCTGTTTTTCCTTCCTTCCATCATTCCTTCCTTCCTTCCTCTTTTCTTTCTTTCTTTCTTTCTTTCTTTCTTTCTTTCTTTCTTTCTTTCTTTCTTTCTTTTCTTTCTTTCTTTCTTTCTTTCTTTCTTTCTTTCTTCTCTTTTTCTCTCTTTGTCTCTCTTTCTTTCTTTCTTTCTTTCTTTCTTTCTTTCTTTCTCTTTTCTCTTCCTTTCTTCCTATCATTCTCTCTCTTTCTTTGTTTCCTTCCTTCCTTTATTCCTTCCTTGTTTCCTTCCTTCCTTCTTGTACTGAGGGTAGAACTCAGGGCATTCCACATGCCAGGCAAATGGTCTACCACAGAGCTGCAACCCAACCTCTAGAGTAAGTCTTTCATTGTGGTATTGGAGGCAGTAGGAGAGGCTTATTGGAGAAGATATCTAAGGATAAGAAAGGAACTGATGTTTGTCTTAGTTATTTTTTCATTGCTAGGAAAAAAATACTTGACACCCACAAGTTAAAGGAGGAAAAGTTTATTTCAGCTGTTTGTAGAGTTTTCAGTCCATAGCTGGCTGACTTCAAGGAAGGACACCATGGCCCAAGGGCATGGAAGAGAAGAAACAGTCGGTGGCAGCAGCAGCAGCAGCAGCAGCAAAGCAAGCCTCCCTTTCCCTTTTTTCCCATCAAGGCTGCAAACATTTTGGGTGGGACCACCTGAACCCAGGATGGACCTACCTATTATCCACATCCAGAACTATGCTAAATCACTTAGTGACTAGTTAAGTGCCACACATCCTTATTCTAGTGTCACATGCCCTGGATCCAGCTAGCTCCGAAGAGCCCCACCTATGAGCACATGGGGCTTTGAGGAGACATCTAGATACAAGGTCATAACAATGTTTAATTACAAATTAGATTGGCAAAAGTCTCTGAAGGTGAAAATTAGAAATATAAGAACACAGAAATTTTGAAATAATGTCCCTAATGAGCCCTCAGTTAAATAATAGAGTGTTTATACTCTTAGTATTAGGTTTTAAAATTTACTATTGTATATGTACTACTCATAATTCTGCTCAGTAAAAAATACAGAAAGTTGTAGGAATTTTTCATGGCTTTCCAGACTTTACTTCTTAGCACTGAATGCTCCAGCCCAGTTGGTGAATTCTGAGGTTGGTACTGAACACAGTGCTTTTAACTTTTTGATACTAGAAAATATGATAGCAGAAACACATAAGCCTTTCCTAAAACTTTGGGTTATTTCCTTGGAATAGCTTGCTAGGTGTGTTTTGTTAGGTTCACCTTCACTGTCAACCGATCATTCAGTGCCTTTCAATCACATGTTGACTACTTGTGTTGCTACCATAGTTTATGGGCTGAGCTTTGAAGCAACAGCATGGAAATGGCATTGCCCATCGGTGTGTTGTGGTGAAGGTAGTGAATTCGCTTCTCTGTCCAACAGGGGAGGTGTGCGAGGTGCCCACTAATACAGCTGTGGAGTTTCCTATGGGCCTATTACCTGAGTCATTGCTGAAGCATACTAATTATGTTTTAGTAGTCAACCAGGGTTTAATGGGACCAAATTTTAATGGAACTTGATCTTTTTCTTATTCTCAAGTACTTTCCATGTTGTACTTATTTCAAACATGATTTTCCTCTATGCTTGAGAAAATTCCTTTCCAGAAAAATTTTTGTGTATCTCAGATACCCAGTCCTACTTTTTCAGCTGAGATTCCCAAATGCTTTGGCTAAAAGATGGTCTTGTATCCCCTGGATCTTCATCCTAATTTAAGGATCAACTCTGGAGTATGAAGACTCATCTTCCTCTTGGAAACTGGGATTTTGAGATGGAGGTATATGGAAGACATGGATTTTCAAGGAGTGGAATCTACATGACCAGTTATTGGTTGGATTGGGGATAAGGTAGACAACCTAGCTTGTTTTGCTTGTCACATTCACCCAAAGGGTGATTCTGGTTTAGAAGAGCCAAGGTTGAATTCCCTCTAGAGTGTTTAGGAGATACCCAGCAGGAAGTTAGACTTATTGACCAGAGCTTGAAGACGAGCTTGGCTACATATATGCTTGGTAACAATTAATTCAAAGCTACCATGCGGTCCTGGGCATTCTAGCCCGAGCCTTTTGTCTGCTCCAGGCAGTCCCCAGAGGTGGTGGTTTTAGCAAGCCAGTTAGGATTCCTATAATTACCTCTCAGGGAATGAGTTCCCAGTGGGTTCTCCTGTTTTCTGGTTTGGAAAGCAGACCTCATAGAAACAGCCGGCCAACCTGGAGTATTCCAGTCTCCAAGGTCTTTGTGTCCATATTTCTATATAGCTCACACTCTTCTGTTCCTGTCTGTCCTCATCTGACCCCACACAGGTTTCTACCCCAAAACTCCAAGAGCATAGACATCTGCTCATGCCCTGGTGAGTCCCACAACCACTTGGCTGACAGAACAAGATGCTACTGATTTACCTAACATTTCCCTTATCACCATGGGTTGCTCTTAAATCTTTTCTTTTTTACTGTTCTTATACTTGTTCCATTTTTTGCTGTTGTGGCCACATTGCCTTTTTATCAGATCAAATTTACTTTTCTTTGGAAATATGTTTGCATTTCAACATGCTAACCTATTTTATTTCCAGTTTTGCTCACTGGACACAAATACACAGTATGGCCAGGGACAGTGCATGTGGTTGTGGGAAGGAGGAGGTTGGGAGTGGCCTGGGGGGCTGCTGGTAACTATCTTTTCCTGAAAAAAGCTCAACCACTGAAATTAGTCCCTTTATAATTTGATGGTCTCCAGGGAAGTCCTTAACTCTGTTCTGACCACTCCTCTCCCTAGTTTATTTTCATGCTCCTATCAACTATTTTTAACCTTTCCTACTCTCCGCACACCTGACAGGGGGTGGCCTTTTGTCAAGAGCCCACCACCACTTTTCTCCTTGTTCCCTGACTTCCTGTGTAACACACTGTATGTTCATCAGGCAGTGTTTATGGTTTCCCCTAACTTAAGGGGTATCTGTTGTAACAGCCCAGAAAATAAGTATAATACTACAGTGACACTCGATGTACAGAACAGTTCAGAGAAGGCTTGATCAATTTCATATTTCCTACCACCACACAGTGTGGTGCCAGGGAGTGGATGAGTGGTCAACAGAGAATATTTTGGAAATTAATTTTCATGTAAGAGAAACTTACAGCATACAAAATGCATAAAAGACATGAGATAGAAAGGACAACAGATGAGTTCTTGGAGTTGACAGAGGGTCATATGAGGACCACAGATGAGGGACGGGCTGTAAGAATAAGAGGGGTCTGGGAGGCCCCCAAGGAAAAAGAAAAAGGAAAAAGGTGCAAATGAAGATGCCTACAGCAACTCAGGGGTGTCTCTAGGTTGTGAGGTAGAGACTGAAGTCTGGGATTGCTGCTAGAAGGAAGTGGGAAGGGAGCTGACCAGGGACTCACGAGAGAGGTCACCTGATGCCCCTTGGTCAGAGGAGGAAGGTGTTAACTAGGTTCCTCTAAGTAGCCCTGTGAGCACCATTTTGCAGAGCAGGAAACTGAGGCTCACTGGTAATCTTTTTCCAGTCACACAGTAGAGGAAACTGGGGCGGAGATTAGGTCCGACTCAGAAGACTCATGTCCCTTCTCCACGCCCCAACAACTCCTGCAAGCTGTCAGCTTGGGACAGTAAGACACTCTTGTCCTGTAATCAACTCTTAGCTTGCACAAGGTTCTTTCCCAGCCCCCTCTGTGCAGTGGGAACAGAGTGGGGCGCTATGTCAGAGAGGTAATATCTTTGCCAACTGCTGATTTTTATCCAGAAGAGAATTTCAGGCTGTTTGATGAGCTAATTCCACACATCTCTCTTCCTGTCAGGTGTTTACAAGTTTGCTTGCACTTGGACACTTTATAAGATACCCAGGATGCATGCAGTCTTTCTGGTCTGGGTACAGGTAACTTCAGCCCTGTCTTTGTGCACAATTTGAATATCAAAAGTGATGTAAACACTAATTTAACATGTTACTAAAACAGAGGTGATATTTCCATGATTTGTAGCATTTTTCTAGATGGGTAGGGCTCACCTATGACTGATATTTGAGATTACCAATGAGAGACTTAGGTTTCGAATTAAGTCATCAAGCTCAGACAGCTTTTAAACATCCAAAAACAATGGGAAGAAAGGCTCTGGGTATAGGTCAACTGTACTTTGTTGAGCAAGATAGGTTACAGAAATGATTATGACCAGAGGAGAAGAAGGAGGAGGAGGAGGAGGAAGAGGAGCAGAATGAGGAGGAAGAGGAGGAAATGCGGAAATGCTCTGGACTTCTTGGAGGAATGGAGAGAAGTATTTGGAACTAAAGAGGCAAGAAGGAAAATGGAGAAGAAACTGGAGCCACAAAGGTCATGTTTGTGTAAGTGATGCCAAGGGATGAAGGCTGAGCAGCTCCCGGTGCCTGGGGATTGCAGGACAGAATTTGGTACCTGAGAAAGAAATATGGCAGTCACCATACATCACCCACGAGGATATGAGAGAAGGGGGAGGACTCCAAGGATACATTCAAGTGGGTTCCTATCCTTGGGCTGGCAGGGAGCCCCCAACAGGCTCATTTGGGTGGAGAACAGTGGAGCCAGCCTGTTAGATTTAGAAGCTCAAGGTGGAGATGGTGGGTATCATGCTCATGAATTGGAAGGTGGATTGATGTTTGGGCTGTTTTGGTAAACTCTTGATTATGCTAGGGAGATAACACCACTGATAATCTAAGTGGAATTAGCACCTTTTGTTGTTAACTTGACACTCCTCACACAAATTACTGAGCAGTTTACAGTAAAGCTAAACCAGTAACTTTAGGGGCCTCAAAAAAAGTTACTGACTGACTCCAGACTTGCCCTTTTTTTATTGAATCTGGAAACATCTGTGTTAGTCTTGCACTAATCCTTCTTGAGTTGGCACAACATGATTGTGTTGGAAAGTTTCATGGAATTCACTACATTCATCCCTTAATTAGACTCAACTTGGATTTAAAAGCTTCTGTGTGATTTGGAAAAATTCAGTCTTTGGTCTCAAACTGCTAAATCCTTTGAGAATTTGAAGTGCAAATATACAAAATCATAACACAGTGTGAGGTTCTGTTAATCTTAAGAGTATGTGAGTCATTTTAAGACGAAAGTATTTCAGGCTTAGTCATTTC
Source organism: Dolichotis patagonum (assembly GCA_004027295.1). Lineage (NCBI taxonomy): Eukaryota > Metazoa > Chordata > Mammalia > Rodentia > Caviidae > Dolichotis > Dolichotis patagonum. The sequence goes on from PVJX010031564.1 coordinate 19,062, forward strand.
CTTCATATGAAATCCAAATTTCCAGCATAAAAATTATGAAATTTGTTTGAATATAGAATATCTAGCATAAGGTATTTGGATGAAATATTGCTTGTGTGGCTGCAGTAGTTTGGTGATTAAAAGATTTTGCTTCCTCTAAGCTTTTCTTAACATAATATTTCTTCTCTGTTCTTTTTCACTTCTTTACTCTCACTGTTTAGTTTTACTTTAAGTTCATTTCCCGAATGTTTGATTGGTTTCCTGTGAAGAAGTTGTCATAGCTGGCTGTGGTTCTCCTAAGGCCCTGTCGGAGCGTGCTGGCTATGGAGATAGAGGCACTGCCGGGTGCAGTAGGTTCTTAGTAACTCTGTGTTGACTATGAGGACTTCCTTTTGAGCAGGTTAAAGCACTGACACTTGGTCATTATGAACCCTAGGGAGGGCACAAACATCTCACTAAGGACTGTGTTATCTTTATTTTTTTGTAAATAGTAATTTAAAATAAAGCTTCTGTTAACCCAGATTTTTGAGTGTCTGTCCAAGGTGACTAGAATCACTGTTGACATGTGCTGGGTATGTATTAGATAGAAATTATTTTTTGTTGTATCAGGTTGCTGAGATTTTAGAGTAGTTTGCCATTGCAGTACAGCCTTTCTTACTCTGATACAGAAATTAAGGAGTGTAGGTGGGTAAAAATACATGGATCCGTGTGTCGATGGGCGCTGGCTGAATCATCAGTGGATGGATGAACATAATAATTAGGGACTGGATGAGGCAGGGAATAAACTTCTCTCTGTTCCATTGCCCTAAATTTATAGGTAATAAATTGCAAATCACTGTCATGTTCATAGCTGCACTCTTTACAATAGTTAAGCAGTGGAAACAAGCCAAGGGCCCATCTGCGAACAAGAAGATAAATAAATTGTGTCATGTTACTCAGTCCTAAAAAAGGACATAAATTAGGACATGTTGCAACACGTATGAAGCTTGACAATGTGCTAAGCAAAATACAGCAGTTTCAAAAAGACAAACACTGTATGATCCACTTACGTGAAGTCTATCTAGAGTGGTCAGAGTCACAGAAACCGGAAGGAGAATGGTGTCCACCAAGAGTTAGGAGATGGTGACAGGAATGAAAAGTAGCTGTTTAATGGGTATGGAGTTTCACTTCTGTATTGCGAAAGAACATTGGTGAACTGTTTAACTAAAATCTAGCTACACCTGACCCTACAGAGCTGTATACTTAAAAATAGTTCAAACACTAAAATTCATGTTGCTTGTTTTCAAAATCACAATAAGGTGAATAAACAGGACAAAAATGCACACAGACAGACAAGTATGATAAAATAGGCTTTTTATCTGCTGCTCCGGGCAGGCACTGTCCTAGTCACTGTTATCTGTAAATAGTCTTTTTATGTCATTTGTGTTGATCCCTGCTTTTGCTGACAATTATCAGTCTTACATTATTTTTCTTTGTGTTGTCTCATAGCCATTGATTGCTATTTCCTGGTTCCTTGTTATTTTAAGAGATTTTTCCTTTTATGACTGCCAGCTGCAGTCCTATCTTCAAGGTTTGAAAGTCTATCTTCAATCTTTTTCAGGCAGTTTTGCTAGCTTTTGATGAAGTTTTTAATTTCCTGGATCTCTCTTTGAATCTGTTTCATGCACTATAATTTCTTCTGGTATTGTCGATTCAAGGTTTCCATAATTTTCCTGTGTTCCTCTTTTTTTTTAATCTATGTCTTCTTTAGATATGCTCAGCAATTCATTCATTATGTTTGTTATTTCTTTATTTACCTGAGATACTATTTCTAATCTGATTGCTTTTACAGACTGATGAAGTTATTTCTTTACCTCAGTTGCTGTCCTCTCAGAGATTTCAGCTGTGTGGCTTCCATTTCCTTCCATGACTACATCTCCCAGGCTTGTTCTGTGTGGGCTGGAGGTCTGAGATTGCCTTTTGATCCTTCATCTTGACATTTTCCTCGGTTGTGGGGTGCCAGGCACTTACTGTGTTGGCTGCTCCTCCAAGGTGGGGGGAATGGGCCAGGCACCTGGGTT
>PVJX010031565.1:0-21134 GCA_004027295.1 Dolichotis patagonum
GTACTCAACTGTTGTCATCATCAGAGGAGCTCAGGACCTCATGGTTGCTGAGGGTGACTGTGGCACTTTTCAGGGGAGCCCTAGTCCTTATTTTGAGTGTTGCTTCTTGGCTCCAGTACAGAACCCTCATCCTGCTGGCACAGATCCTTCACCCCACTGGCATAGACTTTCTAGCTTCCATCGCTGACCTTTGGGCCTTCTTGGCACAGATCCATGTGATAGACTTGCATGGGTTATTGTCGTGGGCTCTAAGTTTTCAGCTGAACTCATGCAGGTTGTTGCCATGGGATCCAGGCCCTTGGCTGGATTTTCTGGGTCTTTAGTGTTATGGACAGATTTCATGCACTTTTCTTGTATTTGACTCCTTGAGCTACCATTATAAATACTACTACAAATTATATGTCCTGTATTGTAATTGTTCTTGCAACTCCTGACTACAGCACTGTGGTTCCAGCTTAGCTTCTGAAGTTGTTTTTTTTTTGTTGTTGTTGTTTTTTTTCTCTCTGCATTCTCATATGCTCTCATTTATTAACATAGTTCTAAAAAGTATTAACTATAGGTTTTTAACTCCCCAAATTTTATTTCCAGTGTAAGCCTGTCTTATATATATTCTGGATAACCAGAGACCTATCTGACACTCCCCTTTGAAGTATCACAGGCATCAGGCTCAGCATATTTAAAAAACTATTTAGCAAATGGTACCCTGTCTACCCAGTTGCTCAGAGCAGAAAACATCCTCAGTTCTTTTTTTTTTTTTCCTTACTTCCACCAGATCAAATCTAATTTACCAGCAAACCCTTCATTTCTACCTGCAAGGTACATATTTTAATCTGGCCACTTCCAACATCTTTACTATTGCCACCCTAGTGTATGTCACCACCTTTTCTTACCCAAACAGCTGTGCCAGTACAACTCTCTCCCCACCCCCACCCCCACCCTCTTGTCCTACCACTTCTTTCTCCACAGTTTCCAGCATGGTCTTTTTAAGTTCTAGCTGTAGCTTAGTCACTTAATCTTGTAATAAAATCTAAGTTCTTTTCCAAGATCTTCCTGATTCTGCCCCATCTGGCGCCATTCCCATGTACCGTTGCTGTTCTGGTCTCTATTTACTTACATCAACAAGCTCTTTTCTGTCTGAGTGTCAAACTCACTACTCCATCTGTCTAGAACATGCTCTCCCTGTTCCTTCTCTCCTCCTACCTCCTCATCCTGTCTGCTCATAGAGAACAGACATTTCAGAGAAGGCACAGCAGCTTTATTGGCAAAGAACAGACCACATAAGCTAGAGTCCATATTCATTTCAGGAACGTGAAGGGCTGGGGGAGGGGATATGGCTCAGGGCTCTAGAGTACCTGACTAAAATACTCAAAGCTGGGTTTGATCCCAGCACCAAAAGGCGGTGGGGAGGGACCTGGGTTTTGAGAGAGCGCAACTTAGCAACCCTTTTTAAGCTTTTTAAGAAAGAGAATACAAAATTAAAATTAGAAAACTAGAAAAAATATATTTATGATGAAAAACACAACAAATGACTCAATTTCGAGATGAGACCCCTTTCTTTGAGATCTCTTTAGACATTTTATCCAACATATGCTGTATTTGCATAGATGTGTCTTCTCACTGTACCCTGACTGCCCTTAGCCCACTAAAACACTGTAATTTCAAGGGGAGGGGGGTAGCTCAGCAGCAGTGCCTGCTTGGCAAACACGAGTTCGTGAGTTCAATCCCAGGTACAAAAAAAAAAAAAAAACCCAGTGTAATTTCCAGCAACTCTGTTTTAAGGTACAAAAAGTTAAATGACTTTCTGATCATAGTTGACCCATGAACCTGCAGTAGTAAAACAAGAATCTTGGTCTTCTGGCACTTATGTAGCAAACCCATTAAGCCCAAACTTACATATTTACATAGTGCCCCTCTGTGCCATATGTGCCAAGCACATTAACAGGGAATGAACAGTAATGACCACTTAATGGAGCGCTAATGAAAACAATGGCTACTAAGATAGATGCAAAATAGAGAAAAGCAAATGCTGCATTGTGGTTCCAACCCAAGACCACTGTAGGAAGCCTGGCTGGAAGTTAGAAATCTAAACAAAGCCGCAACAAGCACTTTTAGCCTCAAGAAATCTGAGAACTTCCGAAAGCAACCTTGGATTAAGAGCTACCTCCCAAGCCTATGCTCCTTAGGGCAAAGGGTAAAAAAACTCAGGCTCCTAAGGGAGGCACTTCCATCTTTTGTAAAAGGAAACACTCCCATTTTCTGTGTGGTTGTTACCATTCGCAGATTGGTCCCCATGGAAGCATAGTGCTGTCTGTTCTTTTGGTGTTGAGGATTTCAGACTGGCTGAGGATCAGTGCGTTCACTGAATTCCTCCTTATGGTAAGCCTCAAAGTTATGTGACAGCTTGTTTTGTTATATTTCATGAAGAAACGACGGTGATAAAAATTCTTCTAATGAAGTGATTTGTTTTCTTGCATGTTATAGAATTCCTAATATTAGGAGCATCTACTTGATTAATCTTAAAATGAACCCTTTTTTCCTTCATGAACAGTCACATGGGCACAGTTCTCGGTGATCTGTGCCAGCTCTTTCCAAAAGCAGTCCCCATTTTCTCATCCTGGGATTACAAACACAGTCATGACTGCCAAGCAATACAGTTTTAAAAAGCAGAACCTCAGCTCAAAGTCTGTACTCTCGAATACTTCAGTTAAAAGTCACCAGGATGCCACTTAAACATCCCATTTTTCTTTCTTTTCCTACTGACTCTGAACCGGTCCAAGACTCATTGAAATGCTTGTCTGCAGCTGACATGCATGCTAAACCACAGTCAGAGGAATGCATGTGCAGGCTGCTGCTGCTGGCTGGTGTGAAGCAGTGAGCTTAGAACCAGGTCCAAGAGGGTTTGTGCTGTGGCTGATGTGAACGGCCATTCAGTGATGCTCCAGCATCCAGGTCCTGAGACCGTGCCTCTCCCACCCCATCACAGCTGACCCCAGACAGAACAGTGACTTCTGACCTCAGTTTGTTACTCTGGTGAGTTCCTACCACTGAGAATAGCCTGCCCTTTCCTCTATCCTACCCTAATGCTGCATTCACTACAAGGTCTAGCCCCTGTCCTACCTCATTCTGCACTTAGCAGCCACACTGGCAGATGCAGAAACCAAGATGGATTCTCTCATTAGCTTAGGTCATGTTTCCACCAAATCTCACTTACTGGCTTGTGAGCAGCTTGAGCTAGGTCTTACAGCCTGTGACTCGTTCAGCTCTGTGGTCCCAACCTAGAACCGTAAAACTTAGTGAAGAATTTAAGAACTTTAAGACCAAAAGAAACAAAAAAATGTTTACTTCTTTCACTTGATTTGTTAAGAAACAAAAATAAGGAAGCACAAGAATTAAATAAGTACCCTGAAACACATTTGCCCTATCTGAGCCTGGAATCACACACCTGTAATCCCAGTACTCTGGGAAGCTGAGGCAGGAGGATCACAAGTTGGAACCCAGTCTGGGCAATCTGGCAATTTAGCAAGACCCTGTCTCAAAACAAAACAGAACTGGGGTTGTCACTCATTGTGAAAGCACAGGTTTAATCCCAGTACTAAATAAGACATTATAAAAGGAAGACTGCAGAGGCATCTGTTCTATTTTACTCATGGAATTTTTTTTTATTCTTTCACTTATCCTTATTATAAAACTTAAATTAGCATTCCTGTGCAAGGCAGTATGATACAGAGGTGGGAACACTGATTCTAAGGATACAAAATGTGGGTTCCAATTTCAACTGTCTTTTCTTAAATTGTTTATTGAATGTCAGTTTTCTAAGAAGTTAATAGCATCAGCGCTATTTCTTTGAATAGTTGTATGGAACAAGTGAGATAATGTCCGTCAACATGGTTTATAAACTGAGAACTAAATAAAGTATTATTAAGTATTACTCATGCAACAATTCATTAAGTGTCTCCTATACATACATATAGCACTATTCAGGAGATGAGGAAAGATTCAAAGTGCAAGATTTGCTCTGCCTTTGCCTAGTTGACAGTTGTTTAGTTTTTAATCTCAAGGAACAGATAAGACAAATTAAATATTTTGAAGGGCATGGCTTGCAGGAATATTTACTCCTGAATTGTTCATTCTCAGTCAGTTGTGACTTAGGGCCTGAGACGCAGCTTCAGTGGACAGCAGTACAGCATTTGTGTACAACCTTAGACTGGCCTATTTGAAGTTCTAGGGTGGTGCGCCAGCTTTAGAGAGACTCAGTCAGTCTCAGTGAACTTCACAAGGACAGAACAATGAGGAGAAGTACCCTTGGCTGATGAACCTGTGCTAGAATGTTCCTCCAGATCCCATGTAGTGTTCTGCGGACACTGTTGTTTAATGCTAGGAAAAGCAACATATACCTTTAGATGAAGGCATCTTGCTTCAGTGGTGAAGTCACCACATGTCATTCCATTGACCTGCTTCTGACCTAGTCTTTGTTCCTTTTTGTAAATACAATCAAACTCAACAGCTTTAAATAATAGTAGCAAAAGAAAGCACCTGACTACTGACCCGGACTGTATGATCTATCTTTAGCATACATGTCTATCTGAACAACTGTGAAAGAAACATAGATACTGGGCAACCATGGCTATGTCTAATGAGTTCTCCTTCATGAATAGATGGATGTATTTTCAGCACACCACAGACAGCAGTATCCCTATGCAATGCTGTAGTACTCAAAAAAGTCCCTTCTTCATTAGTATTAGGTATACTAAATGTTAGACTCTCATCACTCCCTGATTTACTGTGCTCACAGAAAGAAACATTTTAGAACACCTTCCTCATAAAGGGAGATTAAAAAGTTTAAATAATTTTTTAAAAAAGAAATAAAAGAAAGTACCTGAGAACATTGGCACATTTTAGGAAAATAAACTTAGAATAATGAAAGTCTAAAATAAACGAACCAATCTACTTTCTTTAAAATCACAGTGATACTTTTACTTTGAAGCTAAATCATTTATTTACCTTTGAAAATGAGAGAGTACCCTGTATTAAAAGCTTTTAAAAGACAAATTTACCCTTTTCCCTCTCCTCCATCATGCTTAAGCTGAATTCAGAACTGAATTCTGGTATGTGACCCCTAAGGGACTTAAAAAACATGTCTAGCTGACATTGATCTTTAAATTTAGATCAAATAATCTTGCCTTTAGAGTCTCAAGAGTACTACTTAAGGTGGCAGTTATCACGTGGGCTTGCCTGTGAGAGTATGGATTGCAGGCTGGCATCCTTGTAAAGAAAGTGAAGCCTAGTCAAAAGTAAGTGAAAATGAAGGTTTTATAGAAGTTATTTATTCTAAGATAGCTATTTTAGAAGGAACCTTGACAAGTTATCTCCTTACCTCTCAACAGGAACACACAAGGCATATGGGTATCTGCAGTGTTTTAAAAGACCTCGGGGGGACCAGGCTTCTTCCATAACTCATTCCAGAGTTTAAACACCCTTACTTCAGGAAATTCTTCCCTATATTTAACTTACAGGCCCCCTCCTGCGGTTGACACCCATTTCCGCTTTTTTCTGTCTTTAGTCAGGATGGAGAACAGCTGTCCGACATCCTTTGTGCTCTAACCTCCCGCCAGTGACAGAAGGCCTGGCCGTTTGGGTATCCCTGGGCGTTCCTCCATCCCCAGCAGCCAAGCTCGCAACCAAACTGATATCTTTTCCTTTGTTTTTGTGTTTTATTTCTGTTTACTCCTTTTAATTATAGGTGCTCAATGAATAAAATTTGGGAGTTGTAAAAAATAGGCAGAAAAGTGGGAGATAACAGCTTCACAATTCAGAGATAAAAACCTCTCTTCGTTAGCCAGTCTCCTAGGTTTCTCATTGAGATTCTATCCTCTATGTTATTCAGTATTAATATAGAGTGAGCCACCTAGGTGAGCCCATTTTTTTGGCGGACACATTATAAAAGACAAAAAAGAAATAGATATTAATTGTAATAATAGGTTTGATTTTTTTTTTTTTGGTAACAGGGATCAAACTCATGACCTCACACTTGCCGGGCAGGTGCTTATGCCACTGGGCTAAATCCCCAGCCCCAGTAATAGGTTTGATTTAAACCAAATCAAATCCAGATTATCCAAAATAACCCTATCAACATGTAATCATTTTTTAAAATTAATGAAATGTTTTACCTTCCTTTTTTTCATACTAAGCCTTATAAACTCCATATATATTTTAAATTTACTGTGCATTTCAAATTAGACTAGCCACACGACCAGTGCCAGGAACAATTTACTAGTGGCTACAGTATTGGACAACATAGTCTTAGTTATATGTTCTGTTTTTTCAAATAATACTGCATCTTAAACATCTTACCAATGCCATTAAAAAAAACTTTTTAGCATCATTTTAAAACTGATATATTCACCGAGTGTCTACTGTGTGCATAGTATGAAGTTAGATTGGAAAGTGGAGGAATAGAATTCAAGAAATAGAAGACTGGGGCAGGGTAAAAAAAACAATAGAAGACTAAGTTATTCGCATCATTCACAAGATCTGGCTGCACAGCTGGACTGCACACACACTGTATTGTATTCTGCCTTAAATACCCTTCTGCATTTCCACCCTACTGCATACGTACTGCAAATGTTTTCCTCTGTCTACCTGCCTCCCTCTTTGCCTCCCTCCCACTTCACTCCTTTCTTCGTCTCTCCTTCCCTCCTTTTCTCTCTCTCACACACACACACAAATACACCCTTGCCTAAAACACTTTGTGTTGAATTAGCTTTCTATCACTATGACAGATACCGGAAACAACTTAAGAAGAGAGAAGGTTAGTCAGGCATGACAGTACATGCCTATGATTTAGCAACTTAGCAAGATCCTGTCTCCAAAAAAAGATTCAGGAATGTAACTTAGTGTGAAGGCCCTGGGTCCATCCTTGCGTGGGTGGAGTGGATTTGACTGAAAAGTTTTGGAGGTTTCAGTCCATGGTGGGGCAGTTATGTTGCTTTCAGTCTTCAGAAGGACGGGGCCTGTTGCACTGTTGCAGTCACATGTGGCTTGGCAAAACTTTGCACCTCATGGCCAAAATGCAGAAAAAAAGACAAAAGAGCTGGGGTCCATTATCTCCTTCAAGAACACACCCCCAGTGACCAAAGATATCCCATGAGGCCCCACCTCTTAAAAGTTCTATTACCAATAAGCTGGGGACCAAGCCTTCAACACAGAGCCTGAGGGGGACATTCCAGATCCATGCTATAGCTTGCTTTAATGACCACAGGACAAAAAAACGTAACCATGGTTGTGGGCTTCTACTTCTGTTTCTGTCTTTAGCTTCATCCACTATACAGCTCCTCACTTGCTGTCCTTTTGAGTCCTCAAACATTGTTCTTCTTGCTATGTGCTTTTTTCACCCAGGCTAATACTGTCACACTACCTTATCTATTGAAAAGCTTTCCTCACCCTTCAAAGCCCGGTGTTTCCTGAATCCAGTCTCTGTTACTGGCTTTCTTAGCTCATGACACACCTTCATCTTGTGTGTCAGTGCTTGTTGGCTTACATTTATGTCTGTGATTCTGAAATACAAAACTGGACGATAAGCCCCATAAAAGCAGGAACTATGTGGCTTTTCCCAGAGTCTAGTGCAATGCCTGATATGTAGTAGGCATAAACTGTCCCATTAATAAGCATACAGTTGTATGCTACCCCTCTTTCAGTAGCACAGAGGACTCCAAAGGATGTAATTGCTGAGACCTTATCCCAAGAGTCCTTTAATCTTTTTGGAAGAAGTAATTCACTGGTCACCAAATATAAGCTAGGCATTTCTGCCTAAAACCTCGAAATCTCTGAAAATAGTGGCAGAGCTGTCCATTTTTCTTTATATAACAAACAGTCGAAGTCTCATGGTTTGGTTTACATCAGAGTTTATTAGAAATCCATGGTAGCTCAGCTTTAGCAGTGTCTTTCAAAGACTTCATTTCACAGCTTCTCTCATTGGCCTCAGGAGTCTTATGCTTCCTTTAGCTCCCTTCCAAGTCTAGTTTTAAAATTCCAAAGGCATTCTCTGACCAAACTTTTAATTTCCCTATCGAATCCTTTCTGGGACTGGATTCTATGAGATTGCTATTCCTCTGGTTTCCCTGGCAAAGATCAAGTTTTTGGTTTGGAGGTTTGGGGGTTTTTTTTATTTTTTTTTGTTTTGTTTTGTTTTGTTTTGTAGTTTTCAGCATAAACAATTTATTATTCCCAAGTCTCAAGTGCTGTCCAGACACTCCAAAGAATCCCCAGATATCCTTGCTGGCATCTCTTTCCTATTCTTTAGGTATGCTGTTGTATGATGTTACTTATGCTCTATAAATGACATCAAGATGGGTTATGTCTATTTCTACAGACCATTTCATAGTCCTCATAATGTTGGTTGCCTGACTGTAACTTTAGTGCATTAATTTGTCTGATGATTTCTTTACGTGAAAGCTTATGGGTGACGTGGTTGACTTGACCCATCCCAGGACCTCTCTTTGTCTCCAGAGGGATCACTGCATAGTCTGTGATCCCGGAGAGCTCAGCCTTGAGACCAAGGTGGCCTCCAGATGGACTCTGGGATGTCCACATCCCTCGTACTCTGCCTGCTGACCTGCCTTGGGCCTGCTTCTCCAAGCTGGGCTGTGCTGTCCAGGCCCAAGGAGGCCCAGTGGCCAAGTCCTGCCATCACATCACCTGGAGAACTAGATTTCCTCAGCTTGCTTATTTTGTCCTTTGCCTGTGGAACTTTCTCTTTCACAGATTCATCTTTCCATCACTACTCAGTTTAAATAAAATCTAAAGGCTGCCTTGTTCAGTGATACCTTTTTTATATTTTGTTTTTATTTAGACTTTGGCAGGAAACCTTCCAAATTGAGCCCAGGGGAAAAGTGACCATTGGCACCCATTTCAGCCTGTGTTTTTAAAAAAGGCCCAAGATTGTTTCTATTTTTGTTTTGTTTGGTGTTTTTGTTAGCATCCAGGTCAAAGATTAAGCACTTACATTTATCTAGTAATGGTGAGAGGCCTTAAGATTGTTGCCTGTGGCCAGGAGACTGCATGTTTAAAACTATTAACCCCAGCTGCCTCCTGGGAGATAAGATCTAGCTGTTAAATTTGGCTTTCAAGAAAGGAGGCTCTGCGCTTCTACTCGATCTGAGAGATGGAAAGGAGAAATATCAATCCCACCCTCTGCTGAATTTTGAAAAGGGATAGTAGTCTAATTTATGGAGGTTGTTTTTTTGAAAAAACTAACTTTATGTCATAATTTCTTAGCTGCCAGAGACGTAATTCTACCTCAGCTTTGCCTTGGCAACCTGCTTTTGGCACTCTGTGCAGCCCTGTCGTTGCTCTGCATTATTTAAGCAGTAATCTTTAAGAAGGTGAGAAACTATTATTGCTTTTTAGCACAGTTGACATGATATTGGCGCAGAGTAGTACCTAGAGCTTCAAACATTTCTGATGGCTGTAAACCAACTTAAACACCTCCATGTAGAGGTCTCACTGCCATGAGGTCATAGCTTGCTACAAGAAGAGAGAAAGAAGAAGATCAAATGTTGTTTAAAAGGTTTTTTTCTTTTTAAGTATTCTTATTCCACCAAGCTGTAGCTGTAGATTTTGGCCACAGTCCAGACAATCAGGATTTAGTGTTTTGACCAGCTGTGATCTAGTAATGTTCCTCAGAGGAAACATTTCATAGGGAGGGAAAGACACATATCTGAAACTGTGAATTGTGCGCTTTCCTAATACTACAGTGTGAGACCTGGCTGTCGTCAGATAAAACAAGCACAAGTATCTAAAAGAGCCAAGAGGAAAAAAAACAAAAAACAAAAACCCATCCCAGTTTCATGAACTCTTTTAATGTGGTAAATCTTTTCATTCTTTCTTTATGTCATTTTCCCCTAAGTTTCCATATTTATATCCTTTCATGGTAGAATTCATTTCTGCTCATAATTGATGCTTACAATGCCTAACAGTATATATAATAAGGTCCAAAAAGTCAGAAAGGCCAAACATACCCAATGTAAGCAGGAAGAAAGAGGGGGAAAAAAAATGCCAGTCCACTTGACCTAAAAATTTTTCATCTGACTCTCACCCCTCCTTCATGTAGAAGTAGAGATCAAATATAGGTGCTTTGGTGGCAACAAAAGCCTTAAAAGTCCCAGGGATTGGCAGCAAGGAGTCCAACATCTCTTTAGTCAGATGAGCTTAGCTAAATCCTAGCTTTCTGTCTAACCTCCATCCCTCAGCTTCTCCATCTGTAAAATGATGATGTTTGCAGTATTCGTGAACATGTTGTGAAGATTAAATAAGACCATGTGTAAAGCTGTTAACAAGTGCTTACCTACAGCACAAATGTTAGTTGCTATTTATTAATGTTACAGATGTTGCTATTATTTATTTATATGATTTATATAATATATTTATATAATTTATTGACTATCTACTTATGATACCAAGAATTTTACTTGTACATCTACTTAATCCTTACTACAAAGACTATTGGCGAATGTAACCATTTTACAGAAGATGAAATGGAGGTTCTGAGCAGGAAAGCGCTTCACTAGTGTCCTGTGTTTTCTCAGTGCTAGAGCTACATGATATTATGTTTGGCAGATGCAGAAAAGGGAACACATTTTAGACTGGTGCTTTCCTGTCTTGCTTTCTCTGTTACCTCTTTTCTGTAAAAGCTTCAGACAGCAAAAACCAACAGCAAAGGAAAGAGGAGGAGAAGCTGGTGGGGTAAAGATAGTAGAGTACAGTAAGCGAGGTTCTGCCAGGTCCTAGGTTGGCTTCGTTGGCAAGATGTTCACATAAGGATTACAAAAGTGCTGAACATGACACTTTTAGGCATTTAGGTTAGGCAAGTAAAAACAGCCTCCCACCTACAAAACTTCTCTTTCTCTGAAACTAAATTCCTACAGAAAATATTACTTCAGGGGTTAAGGGACAATTGGGATGTACTTCAGAGGATTCTGGAAAGTTCTTAAAGTTCCAAAGCAGTTGGTAGATCATCTACATAGGGGTTTTGAGCATTTCTGCTTTATTAAAACCTTCCTTACTCCATGCCCCCAAAGGGGGATGGGAGATCCCAGTACACACTGGCCAGAATAAATCTGCTGATTGATTTGGTACTTTTTCTCCAGAACTCTTCTACCTTTTTCTTTAATTCTTTATTTGCTTCTTGTAGCTAGCTCCTTGAAATACAGAAATGGAGATGCAGGTGGGGTTAAGAATGCAGTTCCTGCATTAAGCAGAAGGTTGTGTGAGAGAGAACAACAGAAGAAAGATCTAGATTCTGGTCTTTCCTGTGTCGCCTGTTACTCTTATTCCTGTGCAAAAGATGAATGTCATTGAGGTTTAGTTGCCCTTTCTGTAAAATAAGGATAATACTTTGGGAATTTTGAATCTGTGGAAGCAAATCATAATGACAGCAACAGCAATTCTAGCTACTAGTGCCATTAGAGTGTGTGCCAGGCATTCTGCCAAGGATTTTAAGTGGATTATTTTATTTAATCTTTACCATCATCCAATGATCTATTGTTCAAAGGAGAAAGCTGTCCACAGCACATAGCTAATGAACAGTGAAGTTGTAACTGCAAATACTTGGGGTCATAGGGCCGAGCTGGAGAAACATCCTTTCTCCAGACCACTGTCTCTTGTTAAAGCTGAAGAGATAAGAAAAGGTAACTTGACTGCAAGAAGTAAGAACTCATGGAATTTTAAGAAATTAATCACTTTAATTTAGAGAACTCAGAGAAAACGTGGTCCAAAGAAATGAAACTTGAACCAGACTGTCTTCTTTGACCTCTCAACTCCCTTGGCTTTTCCCTCATCATTGTTTGTGACCTTAGAAAAAGGCTTATTATGAAGTAATTTTAATCTCCAATATGTTTCAGTTAGTCAACAGTCTCTGCCACACTTCACTAAACTATAGCCTAGTGAATGTGCAATCACGATATCTTTGCATTACTGTTTTTAATAAATTCTTTTTAATTGTAGCATTAAACCCAGGTCTTATCTTTGTGTTTTGGACCAAAGCCAAACTACAAGAGACACCCACGAGAAGCAAATGACTGATGAGGAAAAGGTGTGCGTTGAATTAGTAGACTTGGCCCAGTTGCTTGAGCTTCAGGCTCTGCACCCCTAAATTTAGAGGCCCAGAAATAGGACCCCTTGGTGGGAGTAGAGGATAAAGAAAAATTACCATGTTTCGTGCTGTACCCACTCGTTCCACCCACATTTAAGCTTTCCCAGGGATTTGGTTAGGTTTGGGAGGGGAGATTAGCAGCACAGGGCTCACCCACATTAAGCATAGGCTCTATCACTGAGCTGCAACCCCAACCCAAACACTTAACCGTGTGTGTGTGTGTGTGTGTGTGTGTGTGTGTTGCTAGACATGGAACCGGGGCCTTGTGCATAACAGGAAAGCAGTCCCTTGGGTGTCTTTTAACAGTAGAAACTCTGTAGGTCTTTCATCATAACGTATATAATATAGTAATGTCATTTGATAAGTAAATTGTCAGTAGCATTTAAACATTGGTCATATAATTTAGTGAATCTGAGTTTCAAATTTTTCTTTGAAATAAAATAATCATAAAACAAAAAATCTTAAAACTTGAGGGTTCTTTTTTTTTCTACTATTGGCCTTTTTGATTGTTACAGTTCTCTTTTTAGGCAGTAGTAGAGATAAAATGGTTTTTAAGCTTAGCGTGTACTAAAACATGTAATGATGGGCCCTTCTCAAAAGCTTTTGTTAAATATGAAAATCAAAATTATTTATTAAAAGTCTATGCATTATGTTTGTATGTAAAGATGCTCTCAGCGGGTGTTTTTTTCAGTAGGAAAAGTTCAGAAACAGTCTCAACTTACAAAAATAAGGGAATAATTAAGTAAATTATCATATTCCCTTCAGTAAAGCAGCAATTTAGAATTGTTTTTACTAAGAAGTTTTAATAATAAGGTGCAGCTTAGGATTTAGCTCAGTGGCATAAGTGCCTGCTTGGCAAGCACAAGGTTGTGTGTTTGATCCCTGGTACAAAAAATAAAATGTGCAGTAAGATGCAGATATATATAGATATAGATAGATAGATAGATGTATATATATAACAAAACTCTAGTTTTTGTTTTTGGGGTGTTGTCGTTGTTGTTGTTACTTTTTGGTACCGGGGATCAAACTCACAACCTCACGCTTGCCAGGCATAGTTTTTTTAATTAAACACACACATAAAATCAATGAAATGAAAATATCCAAAAATAATAGTTATTTGCTGGATGTGATGGCCAGTGCCTATAAGCCTAACTACCTGAGTGTCTGAAGCAGGAGGATCACAAGTGTAAGTCCTACAGGAGCAATTTAGTGAAACCTTGTCTCAAAGTAAAGAATAAAAAGGGCTGGGGATGTGAGTCCTGGGTTCAAACCCTAACATCCCTCACCCCCAAAAGGTAATTGTATGATTGAGAATAGGCTTGTGCTGATAATAGATGTTTTTTATGTATGTTTTTATGTAGATTATATTTTTCAGTCTTCCTGTGACTTTAAATTGGTGTAATAATTTAAAATACACATATATTTGTATATGTAAGTTTTAATACAGTCACTTGATATTTTACCCATTTAGAGTTCAACAATCTTAATCTGAAGAAAAAAAGTCTGGAATATAGCTAATATCCTGGAAGTGATAAAAAATTAATTCTGGGCAGCTAAAAGAACATTTCAGGCTGGGCATGGTGGCACTTGCCTGTAATCCCAGCATTTGGGAGGCCGAGGCAAGAGGATTGATGCCTGGGCTGCAAAGAGAGTTCAGGTCTAGTCAGAGCAGCATAGTGATACTCTGTCTCAAAAAGCCAAAAAATGAAATAAAGTAATATGTCAGAACTCTTTATGCTAAGTACACTGTGCTTGACCCTGCCTGCTCTTACTGTGCACACAGTTCTCAGGACATCAGTTTTAGAAGAACACAGCAGAGTGTTTGTTTGTTTTGGTACCTGGAGATCTAATTCACATGTGCTTGCAAGGAAGGCACTTATGCTGCTTATGCCACTGAGCTGATTCCCCAGCCCCAGGGGAGTACTTTTTAAAGGAGTAGAAAAGCCATTGCTGGCAGGAGCCCTGACACAGCCACACCATAAACCAGTGGTGACAGGGGACACAGAAAAACTGAAGTTTTGAAAAACGTGTCCCCGAAAACCCCTGAGCTCTTTGCTGTGTCATTGCTTAGTACTGTGTTGGCATAGTGATGACCCAGACTCATCAGAAAATACTGGTTTTATTCAGATTTTTTAATTTTAAGAAAGGCTTTAATAAAAAAAAATTTTCAACTTCATCTCACATAGCTAAAAATAGTGGTAGGAAGACAAAATCTGCTGATAAAAGGATGAACTTTAGATATGCAGACTTCATTATGTATCCACAATAACTGATTTTGTTATTTTAAAAGAGCATTTTATGAATAATTTTCCAATTGGTATCTGATTGTGCATTATAAGACTTCTCATAAAACTCCAAGGGAACTGGAGAAGTCAGTCGCAGAATCAGGATGTCAGAAAGTACCAGGCTCCATCTCTCCGAGCCAGACTCCACCCAAAAGCGCAGCAGCCTGCCAGGCAGAGGTAGAATTTGTGGATAAAACCAGTGGCCTGTGCAGCAGCATGTCCCTTAGGGTGCCTTGGCTGGCGTTTTCAAAGTCCCAGCTGAATCTGAATCTAAATTTCTCATGTGGGACACAGTAGTCAGAGTGGGCTCTGGAATCAGGAGAGCCTAGTTCAGCCCCCCGGCGGAATCAGGAGAGCCTAGTTCAGCCCCCCGGCTCACACCTGCCTACCTTCATCCAGGGGCAGATGCAAGGCTTCTGAGTATGCAGAGCACCTTCTGCTCATGACTGGTGCTCAGGAAATGGCTCTTCCCTTCCCGTGAGGGGATTGGTCACACCTTTTGACTGACTTTTCTTTTGCGCAAAGTTAAGGTGAGCTTTTGGGGTGTCTTGAGATCAATGAGGACTGTAAAACCTTCTCTTGTTTAAGTACAGCTAGGTGTGCCTGGGCTTGTACCTCCAACTTTGCCTCTGATTAGCCTGCCAGGAGCTCAGATAAGCAGAGCCTGATGTGAGGGGCAGGACAGCAAGGGAGTGCCAGGTCCTTCACGCTTGACAGCCAGGCCCTCTTAAGCACCTGGCCTCTAGTCCCACCCAGCAAGCCCTCCTCCCCTGGTGGGCCCAGCCCTCCTGGGCTTATTCAAGCAGAGCAGATCCTCTGTGGGCGGTGCTGATGCCCTGCATTGGTTTGCTTACCTGGCCAACCTGCGAAATCACTTGGAGAAGAGCACTGTCAGCAAGTGGGAGAATAACTGGCAAAAATATGTAGCTTACCCAGTTACTATGAATTTTGACAACATATTAAGTTCAAACGAGTAAGGCCAGCAGATTTTGCTTGGTTTTGTTCTGTTTTTCTTGACAACTAAAAACAGTAATTTACTGGTCTACTTGCCCGGTGTGATAAGCATCCCCATGACCACCCCTAATTATGAAATCTCTCTTGGCACCTGTTCTTAGAGCCAAGCAGGAGAGTCTGACAGGCCTACAGATTAGAAGCCTTGTGCTTGCCTTGCTCCAGGGGAGTAACCCTTGCTGGTGTGTCTGAGACAGTAGTGTAACCCAGCATCAGAAAAAATCTGAAAAAGGGGCTGTGCGCTGGTTTCGGAGCTGTGACTGTGGACAGGAAGAAGGGACCCTTCTCCGTTTTAAATACATATTGAATATGCTGCGTTCTTTTTGAAGGAAGCTCCCAGAGTTGAATCCAGCACATAACTGCCATTGTAATTTGGAAATCTGTTGTTTGAACAGTTGTGGATATATCTCTCCTGCAAGATTGGAAACACCTCGGAAGCAGATCTGTTGTGCTTTGCATGTGTCTCCTCCCCACACTCGTACCCGGGCCTAGGGCACGCGACGACTAGTTGTTGGGAGTGTGTAGGTCTTATCTGTACTTCTGCTGCAGGGCTGCCCTTTTACAGGCACTTAACGTCTCTGCTTTTCCTCATCTAAAGAACATGAATTAAATGATTCTTCGGTTTGTGCCTCTGTCTGCCTCTCAACCTAGTCTCTGCATATAACTCATGGTTTATATGATTTCAGCAGCATGTAATTCTATATAATCAAAAAATACAGTGAATGGTTTAAACTTTTTTAGACCTCATTAGTAAAAGTCACATTGCCATTAATCCCCCTCAAAATACTCCCACTCACTTCCAACACACTTATCCTGTCATTCTTGCCACTTTCTACAGCAGTTCTAGAAGTCCTCTTTTACGAGTGTCTTTAGTTACACTGTTGTGGCTGCCTTGATGTCCTGAATTGATTTACAATGTGGAGTTAATTCATGGTCATTTAGACTTTGGGAAAGAGCCAGCAGTCGAATGGTGCCAGGTCTGGTGAATAAGGTGGATCAGGACACACTATAATGTTTTTACAAGCCTGTCTTTCTGTTAGATGGCACTTGTAGCAGCATTCACCGTATTTTTTATCACACCTCGTAAAGACATTCACAGAAGAGGACTTCCAGAACTGCTTCAGAAAGCAGCAAGAATGATGGGATAAGTGTGTTCAAAGTGAGAGGAGTATTTGGAAGGGGCATTAATGACAGTGTGTCTTTTACTACAGTAACTTTTTTATTTAAATTATACATCATATTTTGTGATCAGCACTTGTATACTAATACCTAGAACTGATCTGGGGGTGGCTAAACTAGTCACAGTCTGTAATGTAACCATCATTTTGAGAGACTAGGTACTATATTTCCATTAACTGATTATTATTTATTATTTCAAACTTAAGTGCAGTAATGTGTACCCTGCTTTCTTGACAAGGTTTTTGTAAGGATTGAGCAAAATGATGTATTTGAAATTACTTGAGAAACCATGAGGTTTTGTATAGCTGAATAGTGATTATTATTGCTGGCTCAAAGATACCTTCCTAAGGAATAACTCAGGCGCAAAAGAAGGTGGTGAACACTCTTATAAACTGTGTGTGACTAGCCTTGTAAAGGGGAAGGCATTTCCCACATGAATTTTTCACTTAAAGGAAAAAGTCTCCTTGATGCTTCTCTACCAGATCCCTGATGGCAGCGTAAGTAGCAGCTGGGTGTTGGAAAGGCTGTTGACCATCAAGTCATGGGTCATGAGCTTCAGTATAACCTTGTCACTGCTGCCCTGAATTAGTATAGGCAAGCTGTTTAACTTATCTGGCGAAGGAAGATGACTGCTTTATGACAATAAAAATATGGAATGTAAAAATAAGAAAAGATGTTGGTAACCCTCAGATGCCAATGGATTTGATTGCACCCTTCTTGTGCTTTCATTTCCAGAGCCAGACCCTCTGGTTCCTTCAGCCATGGTTTCTGATCCCCATCCTACCCTTAAATATATATTGAGTATATTGCATTCTTTTTGAGGGAAGCTCTTAGAGTTGAACCCAGCATGCTTTGTGTTGTTTCTTGTATTCAGACACTATATTAAATACAGCCTAAGACTGATTATTATCTAGTTTTATTGTCTCAAATCTAAAATAATGCTGTTTCCTATCTCTGGACCCAGAAGGCTTAAGCTAATTTCTGAAGCAGCCAATAACTTCTCATTTTTGTTTTGTCTTCTAGTGACAGACATCACACTTCAAGTGCAATCCCTGTTCCTAAGAGACAAAGCTCCATATTTGGGGGTGCAGATGTAGGCTTCTCTGGGGGCATTCCATCACCAGACAAAGGACATCGAAAACGAGCCAGCTCAGAGAATGAAAGACTCCAGTACAAAACCCCTCCTTCCAGTTACGACTCAGCGTTAGTGCAGCCAGTGACCACCGTCCCTTCTGTGGGAGAGTCAGAGAGAAAGACAGCATCTCTGTCCTCCTCCTTGGATACCTCCTTGGACTTCTCCAAAGAAAACCAGAAAAAAGAAGTAGATTTCGGTGACAGCTTGAATGGCAGCCATGTGAATGTAAGCACTAGCCGAGAACCAGGAGAAGCCCTCTCTGGGCACCCGGCCACAGTCAATGGCACTCTGCTGCCCGGTGAGCAGGCTGGCTCTGCCAGCGCCCGGCCGCCAGGTGAGTTCCACCCAGCCTCAGGCGCAGAGCTCTGCTGTACTGTGGAGCAGGCTGAAGAAATCATCGGGCTGGAAGCCACAGGCTTCACCACAGGCGACCAGCTAGAGGCATTTAACTGCATTCCAGTGGACAGTGCCGTAGCAGTGGAGTGTGATGAACAAGTTCTGGGAGAATTTGAAGAGTTCTCCCGAAGGATCTATGCACTGAATGAGAATGTGTCCAGCTTCCGCCGGCCACGCAGGAGTTCTGATAAGTGAAGTGAGCAGACAGACAGTAAGACCAGGGCAGGATCCCTGCCCAAAAGGAGGATAAAGTTGCACTTACCATTTTTATTAATTATGACACAACATGAATATTAATGGAGGATATTCCTCAGAAAAACAGACTTCAGGACTAGAGGAGGGACTTGGGATCATTATGTATCAGTGGGCCAGACAAGGATTTTGCTTTCAGGGTTTGCTTTTCAGGCCTCATGATTGTTTTAAGGTAGAAGTCACTCTCTAGTTGAAAGAGCTTATAGCTCAAGTCCCCTTATAGGCATTTGTCTGCTTTTTATTTACACTTATATGTTATACTGAGAGGAAAGATGATAATATATAAATAATATAATGAACTCACCTTTAGTTTCTCATAGGCATTTGCCCTCATCACAGTTTGTAAAAGTCTGAGAAGATGGAATATGCAGAAACAGCTTTCCACCATTTACTGAAGGGTCTGTGGCCCTCTAAGGTTGATGAATAGGCCGTCCTCCTGTCCTTATCCCCAAATCCCCATGCCTGTGCCGTTTCCCCCAGGGACTATAGTAGACCTCTTCATGGGGGATGGGCCACACATCCTGAAGAAGACCAAGAACATCATGTTCACTGGTCTGAAACCCCAGTCATCACGTTCCAGCTCTTCTGAGGCACTGTGTCCTTTCCCCTCTTCTGTGTACCCTCAGTGTGACCCTCAGAGTATATAAAAACTTGCCTGTCGTGGATCCAGTGAACCTCAAGGACTTGAGGTTACTGCAGTCAGATGGTATCCACTTTCCTTTGGGAGCAAAAGTTTCTATCTGGGCAGGTGCTGTAGTCAAAAACTAGGCATGCTTTTGGTAATACACTTGCAAGACAAAAATTCCTGCATACAAACTCCATGTTAATTTATTAAATTGCAAGCAAAAGAAGGTATTTTATATGACAATATATAGTCAAGTGGTCCAATGTGCAAACTGCAAAGCAGTTGAGGTAGTTGGATTAAGAGACTAGATGAGGCATTGAATATTATTTGTGTGCAATTTCGTAAATATTAAATTATGTTTTGAAGTCCAGTTGTCATTCCTGAAGATTTCATTTGCTATTGCTTTATATGTTATGTACCCAAGGACATTGCCTCAGGGTTGCAAGCTCTTTTAAGGAAAATTTATCCATATATCCATGTATCATATGGAAGAATAAAAATTGAATTTACTTCACCAGACTTGATGTTTTTTCCCCAGCTTTTAAACCCGTGTCTCCTTAGGTTACATCGTGATGGGGCCAGCCTGAGCAAAAGCCCTGGCTGTTTACATATTGTGTCTAGCAACACACATTCTTCACACGTGTACTCCCCAGTAGCTGTTTTTGTCCTACATAGCAGCTTAACTCGGAGGTCTCACAATCATTTTAATTTTATGGACAAGCATTCCTGGGCTCAGTTTTGATTGATAGCTACAGTGTTAAATAGGCTAGGTCATGTTGTTATTTTCCATGAAGGAATGCATCAATTTACTGCATAGCAGCAGACCCAACTCTGGTGCATTTGGAAATTTTATCTTAATCTGAGGAAATCCATCTTATCCTACATGGAGAGGTGGCACGTCCTCAGACCTTGAGCAGAGACCCTCTGGAGCAGAAATTTCTTTGCAGTAGATTGTTCCTCATTGTGGAGTTGGAGGTTGGAGAGAGATACCATCTTGGACATATACATCACGCTGTGGGTTCCTTCAGTAAAGTATCCTCTATAAAAGAAAGTCAGTATTAAAGCATAAAAGGCAAATCCCATGAGAGCAGCGGTCTCCCTAGAGACCAGTCAAAGTGCATTTAATTGTAGGCCTCGGCCTGCCTCTGACTCCGTCCAGCTAAAGGACCACATACAGGTTCCATACAACCAGATGGAGCCTGGTGCTCTGGGGCTTCTTGCATCAGTCCCTGCCTTGTAGACTCCTGTACCTGGGCTTCATGGCTTTTTACTTCCACAGTATGGCACCTCCTTTGAAAATGATCAAATTGCTTAGCCCTGGTTAATAGCTGCTGCACCTCTGCATGACACACACTGTCCAGCGATGTGTGAACCAAAACACCACTGAAATTGGGGTTTACTCAGTTGGGTTTAGGGTCTGAGTTTGTTCAGTGTCTGCAGTTTCTGCTGTGACCTGGTTAGATCCTACAACTTTACTGTTCAACACTTATTCAGCATTTTCCAAAGCTACAGAATTCATTTTGCCTCTCTGTTTAAAGTTGCCGAGACCAAAATACAGGATGATGTGTCTCCTAATATTTTTTAATTAGTCTTACAATTCACTTTAAAAAAAGAAAAAACATGGAATTTACTTGGAGGATACAAACTTGTTACTACCCGTTTCTGAGCTGCTAAGAGCCCTTTCAGTTCCCGATAGCGAAGACACTGAAGAGCCAGGAAATGTTATCAAGTGAATATTGATTGTGTTTTCTCTCTACTTCCCCTCCACCACTTCAGAAATTCCAGAGATTTTTTTTTTTCTCTCAGAATATTAGTTTTGGAAGATTGTACCCAGCTATATTTTTTTAGCAGTTCTAATGGTGCCCATTTATCCTGACCTAACTGGTTATTCAAATAATTTTTTAAACCACTATGAATAATAAATGGCACATGAAACTGATCTGTTGGTAATTGGAAGAAAACTTAGCATCTGTATTTATAAAATAAAATTGATTAGTATTTATTTTGAGTTAAAAGTGTATGTTATTTCCCTGCTATGTTTGAATCCTGTCTTCATTGTTTTGAATTTCATATTGAAACTAGATTAACTATGAAAAACTGGTT